>SNQJ01S0184394.1:8749-18867 GCA_010110895.2 Picea sitchensis
ACAATAAATAGGAATGTCAAAAACCCTAGACATCCAAAAACCTAACCCTAGGAGATGAAGCGCCAAAAGTCATGTGGGCCCCGTTTGGGTAAGTTAGTACATCAACTTCTCGGGGTCATAACTTTTGCATACAATATTTGTTTTAGGTGCACGATAGCCCATTGGAAAGGTGTAACTGAGAAGAAAAATTTCTGACTGGCCCAGCTCAATGCCTCTAGTCGTAACATGGGCCCCAAATCCCTAAAAACATCGTTTAGGGCCTCAAAACGGCCCCATAAGTTTGGAACCCGAAAAACTGCCAAGGTGGAAAGTTGTTTTTCGAGCCAGAGGAATAGGTGGGTGGCCATCGATATCCACTTGGATCAATCCTCCCTCCTTAGGAAGAAATGGTCTCTATTGCATTGAGTTCCCCCATCATATGAGGAAATTTCTGTTGAATTTGGCCCCGGGTGAGCCACTTGCCTTGGTGCAGGAGCTGCCCTGCTTTGACGACTCGATAAAGTTGGATCCTTTGCTGTCAAGTGCCCTTGATCTGTGTGTCCACAATATGATCACTAGATGCCTGTTGTATGCAGTCTGGGTTGATCTCTGTTGGTGTCAGCTGTTCTGCTACTTCTGAGGTGTCCAATAATGGTGGGAAATAAGGTCGAAGGAGATCCACGTTGAACACTGGGTGCAGGCCAAGGAAAGGAGGAATGTTGAGCTCAAAATCATTATCCCCCACAGCCTTAGTGTGGTGTATGGCCCATAACAGAGTGGGAAAATCTTCCGATGGGGTCCTTTAAGGCGTTCTTTCTGCAAGTGCAACCAAATTTTGTCACCCACCTGAAACCTTTGTGGCACTCGATGTTGATCATGGAGCTGCTTGTACTTGTCATTGGACTTCTGTAGGATATCCTAAAACTGTTGGTAGATGTACTGGATCCTCTCAATGAACTGGGTGGCTTTGTTAGCTTCAATTGGAGCAAGAGATGAGTTGGTCGAGGTGACCGCAAGGGGAAGTGCAACATCTATGGGACCTAATGGTTGGAATTCCAACCCCACCTGAAAGGGGTTGTGGTTGGTTGAGCTATGCGGGGCTCGGTTGTATCTATGTTTAACATAGGGAAGACTCTCATCCCATGTGCAAGGGTGGTTGGAATTATACATGCACAGGATATGCACAATCATTCGATTTACGACCTTGGTTTGGCCATCTGTCTATAGGTGGAAGGTCATGGCTTTGGTGAGCTTGGTGTCCAGTAGTGACCAGAGGCTTGACCATAATGTGTTGAGAAATCGACTGTCCCGATATGAGACAATGGTTTGGGGGATTCCAAAATGTACCCAGACTCATTAAAGAAGAGCTTGGTAGTGACCTCTGTTGTGATGGTCTTCTTACAGGCAACCAGAATTGCCATCTTAGAAAAGTGATCAACAACCACAAACCACAGTTATTTCCCCCCTTGGTGGATGGGAGGCCCGACATGTATTCCATTGAGATGGATTCCCAAGGCATGTCAGAAGTAGGAAGAGGGGTGTACAAGCCCTATTTCTTAGTGGTCGGTTTGGAAATAGCGTAGGACTTGATATACTTGCTGACCTCCTATCGAAGTTTCGGCCAGTAGAAATGTTTCTATAGCATCGCCACTGTATTTTCGATGTCGAAGTTTCCTACCACCTGAATGTAATGGGATTCCTAGATCATATTCGCTTGCTCACTTGATGGAACACAGATATGGCCTAGACGACACAACAACCCATCCTGAATATGGAAATTATCGACAACTGCGTTTGCACACAACATTTGGTAAGTGGTGGTGAAGTTTGGGTCTGTCTCATAGAGTTGGGGCCATCTAGAGGTCTCATGGCTACAAGAGTCTAGCACTGCAGTGAGTTTCGTGACTGGTGGTCTGCTGAGGCAATCAACAACGCGGTTGGTGCTTCCTATTTTATACTTGATGTTGAGGTGGAATTGTTGCAAGTGTGTGGACCACTTTTGATGGTGGTCATTCTCCAACTTGCCTTGTGTCTGCATGAACTGCAGTGGCTTATGATCAGTGTGGATGACTGTCTCCTTCCCAAGAATGTATGTCTTCACTGGCGGCAGGCTTGCACAATGGAGTACATTTATTTGTCATAAGTAGGGTACTTATGGACAACATCTGATAGTGTCTCACTATGATAGGCCACAGGGTGGCCATGCTGAGTGAGAACGATGTCCGCAACATAGTCTGAAGCATCTGTCTTGATCGCAAAGGGTTGTTGCAGGTCTGGTAGTGAAATTATTGGAGTTGAGCATAAGGTCTTCTTCAAATCATCGAATGCTTGTTGTTGGGACTGACCCCATGAAAATTTTTCCTTACCACCACCCCTAGTTATTTGGTTGAGGGCCCATGCAATATGGGAGAATCCCAACACGAGCCTGCGGTAGAAATTGGCAAGGCCCAAGAAGCTCTGAATCTCAGTGAGTGTGGTTGGGGCTGGCCAGTCACGAATGACTTGGACCTTGGCTGGATCCACATGTATGCCATGCTGATCAACGATGTATTCCAGGTAATGGACCTTGTCCATGCCGAAGGAGAATTTTTCCAAGTTGGCATATAGCTTGTGCTACCACAGGGTGTGCAGAACTTGCTGAATATACTGCAAGTGCTCTACCCAAGTCTTGCTATAAATGAGAACTTCATCTATATACACCACTACAAAAGTATCGGTGAATGGTCGTAGGATATCATCCATCATCTTCATGAAAATGGCTAGAGCATTGTACAAACCAAAGGGCATGACCAACCATTCAAAACGACCTTCCTTTGACTTGAAGGTAGTCTTCCATACATCTGTCTATTCTATAGGGACCTGGTGGTAGCTAGACTTCAGATCAATATTACTAAAGTATTTGGCCCCCATGATTTGATCAAGGAGGTCGTTGATTTAGGGAATTGGGTACCAGTTTCTGACTGTGATTTTATTCAGATCCCGGTAGTCAATGCAGAGTTGCCAGGTTCCATCTTTCTTCTGTACTAGCATGATTGGGATCCTTCAAGGTGATGAAATGGGATGGATGTGCCCCTTGTGGAGCATTTCTTGGATCTGTCGCTTGATCTCCTCATTCTCTAACAGAGAGAGGCGATAGACTGGCCCATTGGGTAGTGGTGTGCCATGGGTCAGATCGATGGGTTGTTTGACCTGACAATGCAGAGGTACCCTGGTAGGTGAGGAGAATATATCTGAGTATTATTCCACGACCTTATCTACTTGCTTCTACTATGTGGAGAGGTTGGTAGCAGAGAACCTAGATGTGGCTGTGATCTTTCGCTCATTCTGAGAGCGAATCACGAAGAAGAAAAACTTCCCCGTCTGAGAGATGACCTTCTTGCATTTCTTGGCAGAGATAAAGGAAATAGTACTAGGTGGGACTGCCTCAAGTATCCTATACAATTTCTTGTTCAAAGTAATAATAACACTACGAGGCCTAGACTTATATACAACATGAAGTTTCCATAAATAAGGTTGGCCCAAAAGAACATCACAAACTTTGAGAAGAGCAACATCACACAATACCTCATCTTTGAAGGGCTTGATTCCGTATGACAATCGACACTGTTGGCTGACGCGAAGATCACTTCCTTAGCAGAGCCATCCAATGGTGGAGGGTTATGGGTGCGGCATTGTTGGCAGGACCAACCACTTGACGACCTCTACTGATATGAGGTTCTTCTAGCTACCACTATCAACAATGAAGTGCAATGGGGTTCCTTTTACCTACATCTATGAATGGAAGAGGCACTCTCCTTTGTCTGGCTCATTTGGTTCACCAGGCTGGAGCTTGGTGGTAGAAACGGTGGAACTGGGTTTCGCGTCAATGATCCGTATTCCCCTTTCTAGTTATGACTCAGAGTCAGAACCTACATCTGATTCAGAGGCTTTCACTTTGGCCACCAATGACTATTTTGAGCGACAGTCAGTAGTGTTATGCCAAGGGATATTATTGAAGTCGCACCACTTCCCGGTATCTTTATTTGTCTTTCCGGTATCCTTCTTTTCTTACGGCTTGGAATGGTTGTCCTGATACTGTCCATATTTTATTTGTCCTTTGTTCTGTGGGTTGGGGCCGCCATTTCCTGGATTTTGTTGTGAGGGGTTCCCAGGCCCAAATTGCTGCGTCTTTTGTTTGAGCTTCTGCTTGATTTTGACGACATATCAATAGGCCATGCCCAAGGACAAGATGTCCATAAATTCCATTTCAGTCTGGATGTATCTATGCAGAGCACCATGATACTTGAGCATCAAATGTCACTCTGAATCTTTGATACCCATCTTGGTGCACAAGGTATGGAAGATATTTGTGAATTTTGGCATTGCTTGGTCTCTTTCTTTCCGCAGTGTGGTCCATTTGGTATACAAGTCATCATAACTTTTGACAGGGTAGTATTGTTCCTTAATAACATCCCTGAAGAATTCCCAAGTGGTCATGAATGTAAATAATGAGGGTTCCTCTGTTTCCTTTTTCTCACATAAATTTTTCCACCAATCTTTGACATGGGCAATGACTTTGCAGAGTGCAAAAGTAATCTTTTCTCTATTCTAAAAGTCATGGATAGAAAAATACCCTTCTAGTAGATTCAACCACTTGTCTACAACATCTGCATCTATCTGACCTTCAAATATAGGAATGTCAAAGTTGATTTGTACCTTGAAGGGGGCGGTGCCTCCACTCGAAGAATATGCATCGCCTGTTGGTAGCCGCTGAAGGATTTGCACGAAAATATCCATCATCTCGTTCCTTTGTTGCGTGAGGGCTTCCTTAAGGAACATTTTGAAAGGATATCCTATCCCATCATCTTTGTTTTCTCCTTCCATGAAAGGTCTCTTGGGCATGAGAGAGCTTTTTTCCTCAAGAGAAACAAGCTCAAGATCCAATTCTTTGTACTTTGACCTCGTTGGGGACATGCATCAAGAGGACAAGGAGAAGACCGCTCTAATACCACTGATCCGGATTTTATGAGTAGAATGAAATGACTACAGATTATTAACAAATTCTTAGCACAGAATAACAGAGATACAATACAACTGGTTTTCTATTCAATAAGGAAATACGCTGAAACTGTAAAATGCAACAGAAAACAAGCTTGCTATAATGGTGGCGGCTTATCTCTGAGAAGAGTTGTGACGAATGCACTCATTTAGAAGAAGATGGTTACAATGAGGCTCTGAAGGCCTTTTACAATAAGCAAGAATGTAAAAAACCCTAGACATCCAAAAGCCTAACCCTAGGAGATGAAGCGCCAAAAATCATGTGGGCCCGTTTGGGTAAGTTAGTACATCAACTTCTCGAGGTTGTAACTTTTGCATACGATCTTCGTTTTAGGCGCACGATAGCCCGTTGGAAAGGTCTAACTAAGAAGAAATTTTTTTGACTGACTCAAGTCAGTGCCTCTATATTCACCTAGCCCCAAATCCCAAAAAACATCTTTTAGGGCCTCAAAACAGCCCCGAAAGTTTGGAACCCGAAAAACTGTTGAAAAACTGCCAAGGTGGAAAGTTATTTTTCAAGCCAGAGGAATAGGTGGGTGGCCATAGATATCCACCCGGATCAATGATATAACATGGAGGATAAAAAATTCAATACCCTAAATTATGACCTCAAAGATCAACATAATTCATCAATCAAGACAACATATTTTTTCCTCCCATATAGATTATGTAGCAAGAAAAACTAAATGCATTATTAAAATAAATATTATTTGAACAATTACAATTACTTACAACATATGAATAATATGAAACATTGCAACATATTGAGAGAAAAAACATAGTATGATGGGGACATAATGTATTGTTGACAGGAATAAAAGAAAAATGAATTTCATATCAATAATACTATGACAATTAACCAGTAATAAAGTATAAAAAATCCAACAGTTTTAAAATTCCCTTAAATGCTAAACATAACGTAACCTATTGCAACGTAAAACTAGACTTGTGACCCCTTTTCCTTTGGAGCCATTCTGTTCTTAACTTTCTACCGGCTTCCCTGTCAGAAACATGTTGTAACTCATAGACCATTACCTTCAACTTAGCTAAACAATGAAGGGTCTCATCGAAAATGTGTGTTGGAGTTCCATTTATCCTACTAATCATATCTTGAATGCCGGTAAGAAACTGTTGTAGAGAAGTGATATCATGTATCACTGAAATGAACTTTGACGAACTTTCATTGTCCATAACTGTATGTTCAAAAAATCAATAAACAAAAAAAATATATTTAGTATGGATGAGAAAAAAATGAAAATCAAAACAAAACATTCATTCTCAGAAATTATGAGTACAACAATTATATTGATCCATTTTAAAAAATGTTGAAATAAAAACTAAATGACAAAAAAACAAGCCTTTATTTTAAGGGAATGTTTAAAACTATGAAAACAAAAGTAGAAAGTTATAAGATCAGTAGAATTCATGTATGGATACAACATTTTTATTATGTCTTATCAAATAATATTTGAAAATTCTTTGTTCTCGGTAACTCTTTGTCAAAAAACATAAATAAATGAAATGATATAGTATGGAGGATAAAAAATATAAAAATAGAAAGAAAATAATTCTTTCCCCTAAATTACGACTGTAAAGATCAACATATTTCATCAATGAAGACAAAACTAGATGCATTATAATTTTTTTTTCTTTGAATAATAACAATTACTTGCCAACATCTTAAACATTAATTTTACCTTTCGCCAAATTGTTGGGTATGTGTTATATTCTTTTCACAAGTAGTAGTGTCTACGTTGCATCGAGAGCGCAAGGGGGTTTGAGAATTTTTGTTGCCTCGGGAAACATGTGGCATTGTTTCCTTGTTTTTCGTGTTGCCTCGATTTTTGTGTCCTAGATTGTTGGACAGTTTTTCAGCACATTGTTTTCGCCGATGGTTTTCTATTTTTGGTTAAGTAATTAGGGTTGTTGACTAGTCCAGGTCATTGGGTTAGGGTTTTGGATGCCACTGGCTCCTATATGTATATTGTATTGTAAGCAATGTAGCACAATGAATGCATATAGAATATGTTGGTTTTCCCAGTTTGGGTTTCTAGGGGAAAAATCTCTGTGTAATGTTTGTATTTTCCATTGTATCGTTTTTGTTCTTTTACTGAAAATATGTTTGCAGTAAATATTGTACAAGGTTAAAATCTACACAAACCTCATATGTTCAAATTTGGAATCAATGGGATTGTTGTATTTTCTATATTAATTTCTTGGATCGCTACAACATTTGGTTGAGATTACAACATAAACAATTAAAACAAAAAAAAAGTAAGTGTTGATTGCAAGACACAATGCACTAAATATTTAATTAGACAAACTTCAATTGAACTATATAAATAATTTTATGACTCAAATTTGTCGACATTAAATTCAAAATGTGTACCTATGTTACCCTCAACAATATCATCAGAAAATAATCAAAGTTGACAATGTCGGAAGTGATGAGGTTCATTATGAGATGTGGTTCCCTCTGTTGTAACAACAATCATATAACATTTCCACAATCACATTGAGGCAAATAAAATAATTGATATAATGTAAAACAAGTTAAAATCTCTAATTACAATACCTATATGTTGCACATGATCAGAGGTTCGTTTCACATTCCTATGATCTTTTGAAGAAATTATTTCCATTTGTTTGTCCATTCTATTCCTTGACTTTATGTGAACCTATCTTACCCTTTGAAATTGTGGTTTATCCTTACATGAATGTCTCTAACGACGATGTTGCATCTTTTTACTTTGCGGGCTCAAAAAATTGTGTTGTCTCTTAGTCATGATTTTAGAGGGAGACATGGAATTGACAATTTTTTTGTTTATATTTGCTTCTAAAGTGAAAAACAAGCTGTCGATTGCTTCAGAATGGTCCACAATTGTAGGCAAATTGTTCAAAATATTTCTCGCTCTTTTATTGATCGATGGATGTAAAACTTTCAATTTATCAACCTCAGAGATAATATTGTTCAATGTTGAAGTGTCAAGATCAACATGATCTGATAAAATATTTACATGGTTATTGTTTGATTGGTCGTATGGTAGTGGGCTCATTATCGCTGTTTGATTTAAATCAACTAAAAATACAGGTTTGACAATAATCGGAGTAGAAACATTTGCTAATGTATTAGTTTCCAAATCATGTTCAATGGCCCACATTTGAAATTTTAAGACATTCTTACAAACATTTCCATTCAACGTCCAATCAAAACTACACAAATTAAACTCGGACCCTGTGTATATTACATTATACTAGGTATTAGGAGTATCCTTATTTTGACTACGAACCAGAAATTCATTCATATTTTTGGGGTTGCACACACAATCTTCATCCAGTATTTGAATTTATCTATCCTTTGAGAGAGTCTCTTGTTTCTCACACTTTTTGGGCCTTATAATTCCTTCTTCCTTTAAATGTTGATCATGAATATAATATAATTCAACTCTTGTCAACAACACAAAAATTAAATAATCCACCCGTTTGTGGCATGCATTGTTTTTCTCATATAGGTATCTATATTTTAGATACTTATGGTAGGATTCAATTTCATTATTTGTGTCTTGATTGGAATATGAGAATTTTCTATAAGCTTTCGCTCACATATCTAGAAATTGTTTTTATCATCAACCAAAAAGTATTGACTAAAAACATGCTACTATGGAAAAAAAAAATCAGGATCTAATGTTACATGACACTTACATATTTTATCATTGGATATCCAAGTGGTGTCAAAATATTTTAGAAATTTGTCCTCTTCACTCAATTCATGAAATATTCTTGAAATAAATTTTCGTACAAACTCATCATCTTGGCATGATTGCACGATTTCTCCTAATGCACGAAACATGTGAACATTTTTTTCTTTGACTTTGACTTTGCTTCTAACATGTTTGGCCCATGCTCCATGTACATGCCATACACATAGCAGGATGGGGGAATTGGTTAAACTCCTGAAATGGTGATATATTAGAAGAGATTAAATTATATGAATGTAACATTAATTTTTCTATTTCTTTTGAAAAACAACAAATGTGGAACCTTAATGCTTGAATCTCAACAACAACATCATCTGTGATAAAGTCTCGTACATTCCAATATGGTCATTCTTTCACTCCCATAGAAAATGATGATGAAAACCATTTGTGAATATCATATGTAGTATTACCTGATGAAATCATCCAATCCACTGGTACACCATTACGATGTTTATCGAATACCATTAACGTATAAATTTGATACTACATTCAAATCACATAAGTATAAATATCAAAGTGAACACATAAGAATTCATTTTGATCACCACAAAGAAACGAAAAAATCTATAATACGTACCCCATACACATTGGTTCTAAAATGTGGAATCCATGGATATAGCATTGTTGTGTGAATACCTCACCATCATGGATGTAGGGTTCGGCTCCACAAAGCCTTATAAAACCCAAAAGAATTTAATTTAAGGAGTGCTAACCTAACATTTATTTTACTTCATAATCAACATATAATCAAAATTTATTGAACTGAACATAATAGCTTACGAACAACCTTATAAGCTTTCATATTCCTTAAATTGCATAAAACAAATACGTAAATTAAAATACATTGGTCTGATGCTAACCTTCCGCTTGTCTTGTTGACCTTCCTGCTGCTTTCGCTTATCTTGTTGACCTTCCTGCTGCTGCCTTGCCCAGCTTGATGCCACTGACCAACTCTGCCCAAACCGTGTTTCCTCCCTGCCAACTAGGACAACTTCCTAGCTCCAGGATACCATATGGATATCCTGGCCCCTGTGCCCAAAACCCCCAGCAAACCGGTGCCCCCTGTACTGATCCTTCTTGACTACAGAACTCAAACTCTCCACCCAACTCAAACTCTCCCCCCACCAATCCAAGAGAACCCTGAAAAAAAATAATCATGTTTCCTTCCGTAAGCCTCCTCCCCTCATATCCCTCCTTCACTGCCCTTTTCTCCTCATTTATTTCCTTATCTATACATTCATTATCTTATCCACATAGTTAATGCCTTACCCTATTATTTAATGTTTCCTTATCCTTATTTTTAATGCTTCTTATCCCCTAGTATACATAGATCATTTAATTAAA
>SNQJ01S0184395.1:0-11113 GCA_010110895.2 Picea sitchensis
TTTTAAGTGTATAAATATCCTAACAACATGGAACTGGTCATGAAGGTAGTTAGGTGAAGTATCGCTTTAGGATATATTCATTGATAAGAAGAGAATCAAAGTCACCTTCCAAACTTTGTAATCTATATGTGCCAGCTCCTATCTTTTCAACAACGTGGTAAGGACCAAGCCATAAGTTCTAAAATTTTATATTTTTTCCTTTGGGTTCATTGAATCTATCCCATTTCAGAACCATATCACCTACCTCAAAATTCTTATGACCAACCTTATGTTTATCAAAGCATTTTTTCATGATCTATTGATGAGTTGCAAACTTGCGTTTGACTTTAATTAATGCACCAATATTTTTCTAAAGGACAGAAGAAGGTTGACCCCTGGAAGTTTGGGACAATTGTAAGTAAGGAAATAAAATATTGGTTGGAAGAATTACTTCTTTACCATACACCAAATAAAAAGGAGAGGTACCTAATGACCCCTTAGGATTAAATCTATCAATCCAAAGAACATTGGGCAAAGCGTTGTGTCGGTTCCTATGATTCTCCATTACGGTATTTTTCATAATTCGAATAATATTTTTATTAGTTGAATTAGCTACTTCATTACCTTGTGGATAATAGTTAACTTAATACCTCAGAATGATTCCCTTATCCAAAGAAAATTCAAACAATACATTCAAATAAAAACAAGCAACATTATCAAACATAGTGATAGAAGGAACCCCAAACCTAGTTATTAAATGTTGTTCCAAAAATTGAAGGAACACCTTTTCATTTACTTGTGTTAAAGGGACACCTTTATCCCACTGAGTAAAATAATCTGTCACGATTAAGATATACTTATGTTTATTTGACAAATGATGATTTATTTCTCCTATGATGTCAATGTCCCACTACTTGAATGGTCTATTGATCGTAATGGGTTGTAGTGGTATTGATGATTTCTTCTCTCTTCCCTTGCTTAAATGACAAGTTTTACATTTCCTTACATAAGTGTGAGTGTCTTGAAAGAGAGTAAGCCAATAGTATCAAGCTCTCAAGATTTTGTGAGTTGTAGTTTCGCCAAAAAAATGACCTCTAGTTGGCCCATCATGGAGATCCTTTAAGAATTTTTTAGCATCTTCCTTTTCCAGACATCTTAACAATATTGGGTCATAATTCTTTCAGAAAAGGATGTCATTAATCGGTTTGTACTGAGTGGATTTTTTTATAAATCCCTTTTCTATTTTGAATTCACGTGGCTTAGGCATGTTCCTTGTTGTAGGAAAAATGTCATATCAGTGTACCATGAATCGATAGTAGCTGGAATATAAAGGATTTCGTTAGTATAAACATAAAGTTCATTTTTCCATCCCTCTTATTCTTTGGTTACAACATATTGTGGCTCTACAACCACCTTACATAACCCCTGCCCTCATATAATATAGGAAAGTTTTATTTCAAGATCAAATCCGTGGATGGATATCATTTAGTTTCCTCTAAGTTCCCTTAATTCCCATTAAGTAAATAACGATCAAACAATGGGGTGAGGTACTACTATAACTGATTTGAAAATGGATAGAACCCAGACAACACTTGATCTGAAATTATCACTAAGTTCAGTACCACTTTCTTATTCCAAGAATCTTTTATTTGACAATGCTTATAGCATGGAAGTGATTTATCTTACTTAACCAAACACTTTAACTGATGATCATAACTTTCATTATCCATATTACATAAGAAAATGAAGAATCAACATGAAAAGCAATAATAAGTACCACATAACACATTAGTTTTTAACGAATTTCACCCAATTTGGGATACGTCTCCGGGTCCACTTTCAATTGGGAGACCGCTCTTATTAATGCTCAAATGATTGTGTTTTTACAATGACCTTTTCCACTGTTTCTTAGTTGCAATTACAATTTTCAAATTCAACACCGCGTCAGAAATCCAAATTCAATGACTATAAACACTATATAATTCACTTACAAATTCCCAATGGCTCTCTTACAGTTCACAAATTCCAAATTTGCAGAGAATTGGACTACAATTGAGTGATAATACCGTCACCATCAACTCCATCTCGAAAAACGGATTCTGATGACTATAAATTCCCTATATATCCCAAAAAGAATGCAAACTTGACTTAAAAGGAATTGAGCAAATATTTTAGCATAAAGTATACTTTCACTGTAATGGTGTAAAGCGTTGGTTTATATAGAGGAGGCTGAGGGGTCAAATCCCACCCGACTCCCTTTATTCCTGGGTAATTTGTTTAACAATTCAAATGTGTATTTGTTCACATTCAAAATATAATTCCCTCTTAGTGCAATGGTTAAGGTATTGGTTTGTGTGGGAGGAGGCCATGGGTTCAAACCGATGGACCCCCCCCAATTTATTACACAGTTGCAACTATTGATATATTTATATGTTATAACCAATGTTTTTGATAACCCCCCCGATGGATGGGTATGTTTCCATGTGTATACCATGGGATCGGGGCTAGCCCCTGATCCCCCCCTCCTTTTTTGTCACATACACGATTTCAAAAATAAATACAAATGGCTCCACTATTGGTTAAGTAAAAACTTGATGTTATAATGGTGAGGTCACTGGTTTGGTTCACTGGAGATTTGGGTTTCGATTCTCCTCAGTGGTTATACCAAAACTTTAGCGAACCTCATCCATTAATGGCCAATGGGAGGCTTCCACGTGGTAGCCTCTCATTGGTCTATCTCTACCATGTGTCAAACTGTAATTAGTCCATCTGTGCCATACAGAGCCATACCATCTGCCACTTGTTAGTACCTGGAGATGCCACTTGTCAACCTGTGATCCTGCCACATGTCCCTCTCTGATCCTACCATGTGTCTCTTTAGGGTTGAATTTTTTTATGTGTTTGACCTGAACTTTGAACAACCATAAATTTTGTATACAGACTCTGTTTGAGATGATTTTTGCACCATTTGAAATCTCTCATCGAGATATACACAATGAAATCATTTTCAAGAGCATTTGAGACATTCAAATGTTGAGCATTTCTGATCCCTTTTGGACCTTTGTGAGTGTTTTGGATCCTCCCGGAGCTCTGTGAGTGCACCTGGATACTCCTAGATCATTCCTCCCCATTGGGAAGATTTTGGACCACCAAAATATTTTCATTAAGATATTAAGTGAGGGAAATGTCTCCCCACTTGAACTCTATCTCTTCCTATTGGGTGAAGGCTCGGTTTTGGGAAAAGACCATTTTTGGAGAGAAAAGTAGGAAGAGGAAAGAAAAGGCGGTTGGGAGGAAAAGCAACAAATTCGAAGGAAGAATGCGAGGCGCGCATGCAAGGGAGACCTAACTACATTAGGGTTAGGGTTTTTGCATGATATTGTAATGAATGATAAGCCAAGAGTATGTATAAGTATCACCTAGGAGGTCTAGGGNAGAGAGAGAGAGAGAGAGAGAGAGAGAGACTTGAGCTGTAACAATTTTGTAAGATGGTGAGCTAGAGAAGGGTTGAGCAACCCGATCATGAGGGTTAAATCACAAGCTAAGAATCCTAGTGCAATCTAGTCGGCCTCACAGGGATTAGGAAGCATGTGAAGATTGTAAGATCCAAGACTGTAAATGCGCACAACACGATCTATTGACGAGACATAATAAAAGAGATTGAAAGGAAAATTTTTGTGGACGTATCCCGGGAGGGGGTGAATCACGGTAAAAATTGCGTTATATGATTAAATGCCATGCATCTCCATTATTGTTAATGATTAAATGCTAGATAAATGAATGAAGGAACTAGTTAGATATTATATTTCATATGCATGAGTAAGAGTGACTGAGTAATAAATATGTTAGAATATATAAATAAAGATCACGTGTTACAATTACATATCCCCACTTATTCCCAGGCTGCAAGCATCTAAGTATTGCAGCCACCCATAGAGCTATCTCGGGTGAGACTGCGCAATGCACCCTTTGTATTGCGCTTCCTTATGTTTACCAGGAGGGCCGATAATTTTAGAGGGATTTTGTTGGAAGCTTGTTAAGTATGAACCTGGGTCGACTTATGATAGTAGGGTAAGATCATAGTAGATAAAGTAGTGTAAATCCAACAAATGGTTCTGTTGCCGGTTGGAAAAAAAATGGGATTGAGTGATTAAGATCTACCGAAGAAGTGTAAAAATAATATCATATCTGGCGACAAAACGTTAAAAGAATGAGAATATAAAAGGGTATTTTGAGACCGTGGAACCCAACGAAGGCATAAATCGAGAGTTGTATTTTGTGTAGAAAGATAACAAGAACCCAAAGTTAACACCGCATAAATACTTGGACAAGTACCTATTCAACGACTTGCATGAAGTATTTTTCTGTGATTTCTCACATGTGATGTAGGAGTGGATATTGAGGTTGAAGGATAACCACCCTACAAATCAGATCAAACAACTAGAGTGGAATCCTACGAAGATCACACACTTACAACAAGTTGACAATAAATTTATGCGCGTAGTAGATTTCTGGTTAGACAACATTGTTGTAGGATTTATCACATAATTTGTAGTAAATACTGTGAAGTCTTACATCGCAACAGAGCAAGATTTCCTGAAGGGAACTCAAGGTAGGTATATCATATTGATGTATAATTCCATTAATATATTACTATATAACAAGGGTGTAATGGAAATGGACTCAGACAACTAAACTTCCCTACGTGCATGGGGGAAGAGGGGAAGCACTGACAAGAGACAGAGAAATGGAGGAAGAAAGGGATAGAGGAAAGAAGGAGGAGGCCTTGGATCCAATCATGATGGAGGAAGACCAACTCAAACAGATCATGGAAACAACTGGAAGAATGTGTAGTGGATTACTCTACCAATATAAGATGAACAACGAGAGGAGAGCCATAGCTGCAAGGGAAGGCTTGGAAAGTGATGAAGAAGAGGTAGAGGATCTCCAGGCTGTAGATCAAATTGAGGAAATCCTGCACATGACATATGAAAGGAAGACAAGAGGTCGAAGAACAATAACATAAGGAAAAAATCCTATCCATATCAGTGTCAGTGTGGAACCCATAAACCCATGTGTGACTAATACAACAATAGGAACACCACCATTTAGACAACCGAATTTCGGAAGGAAGACAACATGAAGTACATCTAGTCAAGGAGAAAAAACTGGAGGAGCCAATTCAGGAAGTGGTATCCAAGTATCTACACTGTGCAGAGGTAGTATTTCAACATTCAAGATGGCAGGACATGATCCCACCATCAGATTACCAGAATTCAAGGGAGAGGCATCGGAGGACCCTGATAATAACTTGTTCATTTGTGAAAATATCTCGGAAGCAAAACATATCACGGATGAAGACACTAAACTTGTGAATTTATCCATCATGCTAAGAGACCATGCACTATATTGGTACATGATATTAGCTGCAAACAGTCCACCAAGGACAACTAGAATGATTGTGGATATTAAGAAGTTGTTGATAAATGAATTTCAAATACCTAGCTCAGAGGATCAATACATGAATGAGATGATAGAGATCATACATAAACCATGAGAATCTATGTGGGAGATTGACCAGAGATTCAAATGATTGAAGGGAAAGCTAAAGTATGTCATGACATACATGCAACATAGGCATATGTTTGTCAATTCCCTGCTAGCACACTTGAAGTACCCTTTGAGACAAAAAAAGGTTTCAAACTCGGGAAGAAGCTCTGCAGACAACCCTACAATTGGAAGAGAACCAATATCAGAAGACAGATCCAACCATAGAGGAGATAAAGGAGGATCTGGAGAACTTAACATTTCAACTAAACCAGAACAAGGGTAAGGACAAAAGAGAAGTTGTTTGGTGTACCACATGTAGGACAAAAGGACACCATAAGAATGAATGCCCAACATTTGCGCAGTACATGGAAACATGATTTCCAAACCCTTTACCATTAGGAGGACTATGGTGTGAGATCTATAAGACACAAGGGAATGATCCATATCACTATCCAATGATGCATAAATACCATACAGTGCCTAAGAGTTCATATTGCAAATTTTTCCAAGTCAGTAGGCCATGATGACAAATATTGCAGGACAATGGAGCTAATGAGGGAATGCACATCAGATAACTATAGGGTGCAGGTAACGATGATGACAGGGAAAGATGTACCATATTTCAACCAAGTACCAACCCCATATAACATTGCACCACAACAATATAGCACTGCACAACCACATTACAATACCGCACAACCATAGTATAACCCCACACAGTATAACCAGGCGCCCCAGTACAACGAACCACGAGGATAGAAAGCTGGCTACAGAGGTGGAGGACGAGGAAGAGGAGGCTTTGGAAGAGGTAGAGGACATGTGGTATGTCACAAATGTCAACAACCAGAACATTATGCAAGATAATTTCCACTTCCACCTACAACATGTATGTATTGTCGCACATCAGATCATGACACAAAAGATTGTCCAACACTATTGGGGAAGATCTAAGAAAACATAAATCATAACAATCAGAATGTTCAGTGGATTTCTGCAGAAGCAAGGGAGGATGGAAGAAATATCAACATAGTTACACGTGGAGGAGCTAAGACATGAAATGACACATTAATACAAGATCCAACACAACACCAATGGATGAAGAAGAATGTTGAACCACATAAGTAGTTTGATGCGCAGAACGAAAAAGGTATATTCCAACAAGCCATACAAGAATTCTTGAAGCCAGACATTGCATCTACATCAACTGCGCAACATACTCAGGATGGACCAACGTATGAGATGCCTTCATCACTGGATCATACTAATTAAGCGTGACCTCTAGGACAAGTAATTAGCATAAAGGCTTTTCTACAATTCTGTGTTAAGCTGTTAAATGACCAATCATCTGTTAAAATTTTGTAAAATATGCTAGAAAGATGTAACTGAGAGGGAGAGAGGAAATTAGAACAGAAAACAGTCAATCACTTGCATACAAGAAGGAGGACAAGCAGAGAATTCATATTAAATGCTAACATTGGAGATTTCAATATGGGGGACATCATACTGGATTTAGGCTCTGAGGTGAATCTGTTACCCAAGAATACATGGAAATGTATGGGAGAGACCACATTAGGATATTCACCTGTTCAGTTGAAACTAGCAAATCAACACAGAGTTCTACCAATTGGAAGGTTAAAGGGTGTGGCAGTAGATCTGGATGGAGTACGCACCAAGGTAGACTTCAAATTAATAGAAATAGTGGATGGAACAACACCTTATCCAACGTTTGTTGCCTGGATTGGGCGTTTTACAATCATGATATAATTAATTTGAAGATGAGGAAGATGAAATTTGAGTCAGGAGAGTACATTTTCATTGCGCCATTAGATCCATCAGAAGGAGAAAGGTTTGTAGAACCCACTTGCTTGGACCTGGAGGAAATTATCCAGCTGTATAGAACCACCGCGCGAGAACAAGACTATGTGAATCCAACTGCATATGGGGTACTCAATTGGAGAAGTATCACGTCATGCACATGAGACTCAAATATAGGGTTGGAAAATTGGCAACAGAGATTACATGAAGTCCCCACAAGAATATGTGCAAGAATAGACCATGTAGTACGATAGGTAGGTACAGAGATAAGAGAACCTCCTAGCTTTCATGGGGTGAACGCCCTAGAATAATTCTTAACAAGATACGAAGATTAAGTGTTACCAAATCATAGGCTCTTAGCTTTGGATATAGCACTCAAGGCAATACCAGCAAGATGGTGGGGTGCGCACAAAGAGACCATTAGGGACTGGTACCAATGCAAATGATTACTGTGCATTAGGTTCAATGCAGAGAAGGAGAGCATAATGATGTAGAGGTATGATGGACAAGGGTCAGCTTTGGAACACTTGAAGAATTGCAGAACAATATGGACGATGACACCTCCGGAGGAATGGCCTCATCACTTTATCCATACACTAGAAGGAATCTCAACAAACTGGTATATAGACCAGGAACTGTGAAGAGGAACTGCATAATGGACAATGCTACAACATAACTTTACAGTCACTTTCTCATTTGAACATGAGAACCCCAACATAGACTCAACACTCAAAAAAATTAGAGGGGTGATATTCATTAAGGAACTAGAATTTGAACTTATGACAGAAGATCAACAACAGAACAATCAGACGTTGAAAGAAATACTATCATGCTACTATGTATAGGAAGAAGCACCAAATGAAGAGGACCCACACAACATTCAGATTATAGAATCTGATGGTGAAAGAGAGGTGGAAGGCCCACCTCTGGAATTCGAAGTGTTTGCTGTGCCGATCAAGGTAAAGAAAGTTAACATTGGGACAACCAAGAATCCCAAAATGGCCAGCATTGGAGACTACTGGGACAAGAAAACAATAGAAAGCATAAAAAAGTTATTGCGTGAGTACAATTCCCAACAACCTTTATAGAAATTAAAGGCATAACAAGAGATCTAGAAGAGATGAAGATACATCTCAAATATGAGGCTAGATCAGTCAGACAATGACCATATAGATTGAACCCAATATACAAGAAGAAAGTAAAAACATAAATTGACAGGATGTTGGAGGCCGGAATCATAGAACTAGTGGAGGAATCCGAATGGCTCATACCTATGATAGTTTAGGAGA
Organism: Picea sitchensis; assembly: GCA_010110895.2. Taxonomy (NCBI): domain Eukaryota; kingdom Viridiplantae; phylum Streptophyta; class Pinopsida; order Pinales; family Pinaceae; genus Picea; species Picea sitchensis. The sequence goes on from SNQJ01S0184395.1 coordinate 8,634, forward strand.
AGAAGCAGGGATGGATAAGGATATGTATCGACCTGAGGAAGTTGAATGATGCTTTCCTTCATGACCCTTTCCCTACCCATTTCACAGATGAGGTATTAGAGAATGTAGGAGGCTAGGAAGCATACTCATTCACAGATGGATTCTCAGGTTACCATCAAATAAAGATAGCCCCAGAAGATAGATACAAGACCAATTTTTCCACAGAATGGGGATCCTACCAGTATACAGTCATGCCTTTTGGTCTGAAGAATGCACCAACTATATTCTCAAGAGTAGTCATAGCTTCTTTTAAAGAATCCATCCATCAGTTTTTAGAAGTATACCTGGATGATTGGAAAATATATAATCTATTGAAGGACCATGTAGAGGTGTTAAGGCTGATGTTAGAAATATGTAGGCAATGTCAAATATCGCTAAATATCAAGAAATGCATCTTTGGGACACCTTTTGGGATACTATTGGGCCATATAGTGTACACACAAGGCTTTCTAGTAGATCCTGCCAATATTGCAGTGATTGTTAATCTACCACCACCAAAGTTAGTACGTCAGTTGAGAGAAACATTGGGACACACAGGCTACTACAAGAAATTCATAAAAGGTTATGCACAGATCACTGCGCCAATGGATAAACTGTTGAGGAAAGATAACAAGTTTCAGTGGAATGAGGATTGTCAGCGAGGATTGGACACTCTAAAAGAGAAGATGGTAATAACACCAATACTAGTATTACCATATTGGGAAAATACATTTCATGTGCATGTAGATGCATCAACTATAACACTTGGATCTATTATGGAACAACCAGGAACATGGGAATTGGACCATCCTATAGCATTTGCTAGAAGGAAACTGTCAGAGTCAGAGCATAATTACAATACCAAAGAAAGAGAAGGCCTAGCTATGGTCTATGCACTCCATAAGTTTAGACACTACTTACTGGGCAACAATTTCAAGATGTTTATAGATCATTCAACCCTCAAATACCTAGTCAATAAACCAATGTTGGGGGGGGAGAATTCATAGATGGTTACTGTTGTTCCAGGAATTTGACTTTGAAGTAATAGTCAAACCAGGGAAGTTGAATGTAGGACCTGATCACCTATCAAGGATCACTAATGGAGAGGAACCTACAATCTTAGAGGACAACTTCCCCAATGCATAGTTATTTTCAGTCCAAGTAGTTGATGAATATTTGCTGACATCATTTAATACTTGAGTACATGGACTGCACCACAATAATTCAACACTCGCAGAAAAAAAATATGGTAGTCCGAGATGCATAATATCAATTGATTGCAAGACACTTATATTAGATGGGTGCAGATAACATCTTGAGAATATGTGTACTAGAAAATGAAAGACCTAATATTTTAGCAGAGGCCCATGAGGGAATAGCGGGAGGACATTATGCAGGAAAATCTACCGAATAGAAGGTATTGCATGCAAGATTATGGTGGCCGACTGTTCATAAAGATGCAAAGGACTACTACCAGAGATGTGATGTATTCCATAGGGTTGGTAATCTTAATAGATGGGATGAGATACCCGTAAGACGACAAGTAACCTTGCAGGTATTTGACAAATGGGAAATAGACTTTGTAGGACCAATCAACCCACCAAAAAAGAGGTAAGGAGAAAGGTATATCATTACTGCGACAGAGTATCTAACAAGATGAGAAAAGGAAACACCAATAAAGGATTGTAGTGCAGATACAACAACACACTTCCTATTTGAGCAAGTGATCACTAGATTTGGATGCCCAATGATTCTGATGAGTGACCAAGGTACTCACTTCATTAACAATACTATTAGGGATATGAATGAGGAGTTTTAATTCTATCATCAAAAGAGTACACCATATCACCCTCAAGCAAATAGAACAATGGAAGCCTTTAATAAGATCCTATAGAATGCATTGATAAAGATCTGCAACGTCAACGGGGACGATTGAGACTTGAAGATACCAACAGTACTATGGGAATAAAGGACTGCATGAAAAAAGTTGACAGGGAAGATTCCATTCATGTTGGTGTATGGACAAGAAGACATATTTCCATTAGAGTTTTTGGTACCTAGCCTACATGTAGAAACAATCACCAACATGATAGAACGAGGCACAATCAAAGAACGACTAAGTCAGTTGATGGAGATGGAGGAAGATATGATCCTAGCAGGATTTCACCAAGAGGTATAGAAAGAAAGGGACAAATCTTGGCATTACATATATATTAAAAGGAAGAGTTTCAAGGAAGGAGACCTAGTCTTGGTGTATGACAGTAAATTTCTTTAGCACCTAGGAAAATTTAGAGTATATTGGTTGGGACCATATGAAGTGAAAATTGTCACAGATGGGGGATATGTACAGTTGAAGGGTTTAATAGGTACAAAACTCAGAGGAATGATCAATGGGAGTAAAATTAAACTCTTCAGGGACAGTCGACCTCCTAGCACTTAGAAAGTTACCGCGCATAAAAGAG
>SNQJ01S0184398.1:1306-18867 GCA_010110895.2 Picea sitchensis
TTCCTTTTCAAAGTCAACTTAATATTATAATGTTGAGTTTAGCTGACTTTTCCCCATAGTGCATGAGACTATAGTCTAGTGGGGATGACTAGACTACTGAGTCTCTCCAATCCTCTTCATCAAGAGGTGGGGGACATTACAGTGGAACCTTGTAATGGATAACTTGATGGCCAAGATCTCTTTATGGCTGGAGAGATATTTGAATTTTGCATTTTTGAAGTTTCTTGATGTGTACATGCTAATCCTTTCTTGTTCACCTATCTTTTCAATTAACACACCACCCCAACATTTATTAGAAGCATCCGTCTCAAGTATAAACTGTCCTTTACCAAATGGTAATGTAAGCAATGGCAAGGAGTCAAGTTTAGACTTGATATGCTGAACTGCTTTGGTCATCTTCTTGTTACATGGCACTGGGTTCTTTTTTAGTGTTTGGCAAAGTATAGTTGTGTCCTTTGCTTGACTTGGATAAAAATTTCATATGTAGTTCAATGAATCCAAAAATCTTTGGAGCCGAGTTTTATTCATGATAACATGAGGGAAAGACTTCGGATTTAGCAAAACATGAGGTTGCAGAGTAATTTGCCCACCCTTCACACATAAACCTAAAAACTCAAATTCTCTTTGTGCTATCTCCATTTTGGTGGGAGTTAGGACCAAACCATGGTTATAAACTCTTTGATAAAATTGTTCTAATGATTTTTGTGTTAATTTAGATCCTTAGAACATATTACAATGTCATCTATATAGATTACTAGAAATGGAAGATCCCCAAATATATCTTCCATCCTCTTTTGAAACTTTGAAGGTGCATTTTTTAATCCAAATGGCATCACCTACCATTGAAATTGTCCATGAGGAACAACAAAACTGTTTTTAAATCTATCTTTCGGATTTATGCCTATTTGCCAAAATCTTCATTTTAGATTGAATTTAAAGAACACAGTACATCCTTTGATTTTGGCAAGGAAGCTTTCTTTGTTTGGCAATGGATAGCGGATAGGGATTAATGCTTTATTTAGCATATTCTTATATTCTATTTTCTTCAAAATTTTCAAAAATTTGTGAGTATTCCTCCTGGATGTTTTCTTCGTGCTCTCACGTAGCATCTTCAGGGCCATAGCAGGTCCATTGAACCTGTTGATGTTTTGGTAGCTGCAGGAGGATCTTTCCCTCCTAGATGACCTTTCTTAGATGCAGAGAAGATTCTGGAAGCAAGAGATCCATTGGACATATTTTGAAATACCCTAGAAGAGAAGTCGGCCCAGAAGAATAAAGTATAATGAAAAGACACCTTCCCAGAAGAGAAGTTGGCCAAGCTAGAAGGACAAGAAGACTATAAATAAGGAGGTGCCTTATCTCATTTGTTCATTCACACACACTCTCCCAGCTACGCACAAGCAAGGTGCACGTTTGGAGAAGGAGACGTAGCTAGCTGCTGCAGTGACTCAGTTTCTTCTTGTTCAGTCTTTTGGTATCTTTCTCTTGTGCGCTACTCCTCAAGGAGGTGCACTACCTTTGTATGGTGCTGCTGCTGCAGTTGGGGTGGTATTTCTGGTTGAGCTAGCCCTTGTGCTAGGGCTTATTTGATTGGACTTGCTTTGTGAACATAATCTATCTAATAAAGGTTGTTGGGTTTTTCCCCCATTTAAGGTTTTCCCAGGATAAATCTCTTGTGTTCGTTTTATCTCTTGTTTATGCTGCTACTGCTTGGTACATGATATATATATATATGTTAATGATAATGAAGTAAAAGAACACAAGTAACCTAATGCTCTGTAAATAAGGAAAATCCAACATGGTATCAGAGCCGGTTACCTTTAGAATATTTTAACCACTGGAAGGAAGATCGGTACAACTACACCTTGCAGCTGCAATACTTTGTCAAACTCGTTGAGCACTATCCCAAGGACGTTGGGAATAATTCCTTTTGGTGTGATTTCTTCTCTATTTCTTGTGTATATTGCTCTGGGGTGAAAATGGAAGGGTTTGGGCATGCAAATCTCATTGAAGAAAGGATTATTGCAAGGCCAACAAAAGATCTATTTTGTCTCTTTGTGATTTTTTTTTTAAGTTGTCTTCGTATTGAATTTAAATACCTTAGGATTTTAAATTCTTACCTTAGATGTATGTTTTAATTAATCAAAATTTGCAATGCTTAGGCTAGATCTAGAACTAGTTTAGCCTCTCTAGTTATCAGACCCACAACCCTCTATGGATCTGAGATCTGGGGACCGAGCTTGTTACAGACAGATTGGGCCAGGTTGGAGGGAGTCCAGGCCCTACTTCTCAGGCGTATCATCCGCTGCAAGCGGACGGTGCCGCAACCCATTATCTAGGCAGAGTTTGGCATCCACCCATTCCGCCTTGAGGTCATTTTCTGCCTGGTCTCTTTCTTTCGTAGAGTTAGATCTTTCTGTGACTCTACCATCGAAAGAGAGTGGTACCCCTACCTAGCTCTTTGCTCCTTGTAGGCTCTTGCTTCGTCTTCCCCCTCAGGACATGCTCGTGGTTGGTTCTTAGAGGCATCTCGACTCTTCCAGTCGATGACTATCTTTTTAGAGCGCCTCCCTCGTTCAGTTTCTCCCCTGATGCATCGTGCCATCTCTTACCGACTAGACAGGTACTGAATTAGGCTACCAGAGAGGACATTTATAGACTCTACACTCAAGTCACTTGGACCTCACCTTCGGTAAACCTGGGCCCGAAGATGTCCTTCTATCTAGAACACTTTTTAGAGTTGTGAGATGGCATCATAGTCCGCCCCTTGTACACATGCAGACATTGGATGCACTCACTCAAGATTCATTTGGGTCAACTCCGAGTTGGATCCCATCGTCTCCGAATTGAGACAGATCACCATATGCCACGATCCGATAAGATCTGCCAGATGTGCCACTTAGAGGAGCCAGAGACAGTGATGGACCTCATCTTTAGGTGTCCTATATACTATGAGATCAAAGGATGCTATCATTGTCTATATAGGGACTTAGGGGGCTCACTCTCTACCTTCTTCTGGTACTAGAACCAAAAATGCCTAGCCCTCTTCATTAGGGAGATATTCTGCCACAAATCTCGGTTTTTGCATGCCACTCCCCGCCCTGGGATGACCAATGACCAGAACGATCACCTCTTACTTTCATGCTGACCCATTAGATCGGAGCAACAAGCGGAGGGCTGAGTCCCAATGCACACTAGACAGTAGATCGGTGAGACCTCGTGTCTCTCTTCAGCCTCTCCCCTAAGGAGACAAATCATCATCATCGAGACCGATTCGAAAATTTCGTGCGACACATCAGTCCACACATTCTCAGAGAGTTAGAGGGCAACTCCAGAGCAAGGCACCACCCGTTCATCAGACCACATCCCAGTTTCATACGAGCTACCATAGTTCTATTCAAAGCTTCTTTCTTTTGACCTCGGATGCTAGGAGTATCCCTCGCTCCTACATTCCCCCCAGGATCATACAATCAGACCCCTCGATAGTCCCTAAGGACTCCAACAGGGAACCGACGCCCATTTCACACCCTTTGTCCTCGACCATCCGATCCGAGAGACTTTGATAGCCTCATCGTCCGACACATCTCTCTCACTCTCTTTCCCTCTCTTATCATGGTTATATAGTTTCTGAGACTACTTGTATATCAATTTCTTTCTTTATGTTATTTTTATCATTTTCGGTATTTTCTAGGAGTTGTGTTTGCACTTCCACATTGTAATCACACTTGATGTAGCTCTCAGTCCCATTGACCTACTTTTGTGGTCATTTGTTGGACATTAATAAAATTATCTTATCTTATTTTATCTCTATGAGTTTTGTATAATCCAGGTACCCTAGATTGATGATTTCCAAGCATTCTCCAAGAAGATGTTTGGAGACTTCAATAATCAAAGGAGAAAGGGGCATCTACTTGAGCTGGTTAAGACTCCATGCCCAATGGAGGCACTAGGGTTTTTCTTTTCTTTTCCTTTCCATCTCAATTAAAATCTTTCCATTTAAATTTCTGTTCTAAGCAACCTAGGAATTAACACTTTCAATTTTCTGATCTAGGTTGCATTTTTCCAAGTTGTTTAAGCTAACATTTTCACATTCAATTATCAGCTTGGTATTTTATTTGCAGGTTGAATTCCTTAAAACTTTGGTCCAAATGTTAGTCCATCTGATTTTCAGGGTGTAATATAATTTGTTTTTCTTGCTTGACTTACATTCAGATTTACACCCATACTTAATTAATCAACCAATCCATTCACACATGGGAAGGATCTTTAAAGAAATCTGAATACAATGTTTCCTTTTCAAAAAGATTAGGCAGCTTGTTATTAAACCTCTCATCCAACTAACGTTTGGGGCCTGATCACCTCTATGTTGGTAACCCTCTAAGGTAGTGGATCGACACACTTAATGATGGAGTGACTTGGTTCCTAGCTCAACGATTTGGTCCTTTAGTTCTGTTTTCTTGACTATTTTAACATCTTAAATGCAGAAATTTGAATCTTGCACTTTGGAATGGTGATTTTAAAATGAGATTAATCCTAGGATAAAAATCCAGCATACACATCCATTGCAATTACACTCACTAAGGCTTAAAGAAAATCTTTGCTGGTACATTTGAATAGGTGCATGTTTCAGCTCTCTTATGTTTCTAGCAGTACCAAACATTAAATTGATTCTACATAATGATGGAACGCCTTGGTTTGAAACAAAACTACTCCACAAATTTTGTTAACTTTTCTACTGTTGAGGGTTTTAAATCATGATAAATTTATTTGAATGATATTTCATTGGCTTCTGGGTTTTAGACACACTGGTTGGGCATATTTCTGAAGGGTAAGCATCTCACTGTTGGCACTCACATGAACAGCACACTAAGCAACCCAGCACATGCTTAAATTAAAAGATTGATAATGTTACGGTTGATCTTTTCTTTGGTTTCAAATTTATCATCCCTTGATCTAGAACCCTTCAACTAACCAATCGATTGCTCTATTGATGGAGCGGCCAGCAATAAGTAAAACGATTCATTTTTTTTATGCAAATACATTGGTAGGGTATAGTTTGAATTTCTTTACATTTCCTTGAAATGCTTGGGTGCACTTGAAATTTTAAACATACTTTCGAGCATTAATTCAAATGGTGATTTTATCGCTTGCTGGTGCACTCTTTATTCTGTTCACTAAAACGTAATAACTAATGACTGGGCAGTGTTTTAAATCTGAGTGGTACGCTGATGGAACATGGACATTTTAAACTACCTAAATGCTGAAACATTTCCTGGAATTTTCCTTTTGGTTATTCACCTTTCTGCTGGAGCGTTTACATCTTGATTGGTTACCACACATACATATCCACTGCTTATAACTTGGCTAATACAGTTGTGAATGATGATCATTTTTTTTTGTTTGCTAGCATATACGTTACATGCGGGACTAGCCTATGGTCTAAGAAACCGCGACCCAGGGGCATCTAAGCCGTCAAAATCACCCGGGGATCACACCTGGCCTGGGTCACACCTGGCCTGGGTCACACCAACCCTTAACATGGCTGGATTTTTTTGGGTGTCTCCTCCTGACTACTGCGAGTTTCAAACCTTGGCAGCGTTACAGAAGGAAACCCTCGAAATCCAATCACGCTAGCAGGATTTGACGTGAATGATGACCATTTATTCTGTGGGATTTGACATAATTATTATCTGTCCTAAAAAGCCACTTGAGTCAGCAGCACACTAATTTCACTGTTAAACATTGTTCAAACTTCATAGTGGATAAGTCTTGATAAACAATATTTGGATTTGAGTTGATTTTGAATCCATTCTGTGATATCTACAACAAACAATTAACTCACAACAATGGATATTATAATGGATGGCTTCATGATATAATGCCTTTCAAAATTCACATGCAAGATAAGACAATTTTATTCCAAAGTATAGGAGCCCTTTCACTCAGACTTTACAAATGGAGAGAGCAAACCCTTATATACGTTTCAAATCTATCTCCCTCTACAATAAACAAGTATTTGTTTTCCTAGATCCATTAGTCCTCCAAAGAATAACAATAAAATAAACCTCTCAACAACTTGCTCACTAAAAGTAGCAATGAGTTTGTTGAGATCCACAATTTCCCTCAAGAAGATACAACAAAATACCCAAGGAAAACAATATGAAAATGATCTCAAACAACTAACTCGAATAGAAAAGTCAAGCAATAATAAAATATAGAGTTAGTTGGCAACCATAACCAAGAATGGAGCATAGATAATGGGGTGCCCCATTTAGTTGAGGGATCAACCAAGTAACAACCTCGGATCAACCAAGTAACAACCTCCCAGAATGGTAAATGCATATCTATCCACATGTGTGCCCACCAAGATGTGTGTCCCACGTGTAAAACTAGGACCTAGAGAGTGAGACATCCTCAATAAAGTAGAGTGCTGTATACAAAATGACCTCTTCATCAATCCATGACTAGATTCTCAAGAGATGTGCCAAATCATAAATGACCAAGTCTAACCACACGTGTGGCCCCCATGACCAAGTCGTCCTATGAAATGAGATGAGAAACATGCAATAGAAGCTCCATGTGGCACATGTCTATCATACCAAGATAGAAGCAATGGCAGAAGTCCAAGTAGATGCTCTCCATGTGTCGGCACCCTCAACAAATGACATATAAACATGCGCAAAATGATCTCCTCAAGTGGACATCCTCACAACATGAAAAATAGTGCAAAGCAGTCCCTCCAAGTAGATGTCCTCCTCCTCATCATGAAAAGAGATGAAAAGATGCCTCCAAAGGTGGAGTGCTCAAGAGAAATGTGCCTCTGTTAAATTTACATGCAGCAGCGAGAGCCATTCTCCTGAAGGATGGCTAAGACCCTAGACGAGATCTAGGGCCCCCAGTACACTCCTGTGGTATGTGGTCTGAGACCAAGCTGTTATAAGACCCTAGTTGTGATCTAGGGCCCCTGGACTGGATCCAGGGTACTCATGCCTGGGGCATTGGGTTCTTGGTCTGAGACCAAGCTATTATAAGTCCCTAGNGCCTCAAGTCAACAAGGCTCAAGTTCCAAGGTGTAATCAACCCAAAATATGTGAAACAAACCCTCCAAGTGGTGTGTATGTCTCCAATTAAATGTAATTACCATCCACAAATCAAGGTAAGTGTAGTGGATCTCATAGAAGTAGGTTGGCCATCATAGAATAGACACCATGGATCAAATCATGTGCATAGGGGACCTATCTCCAAATATCCTCCACATGCATAGGGGACCTATCTCCAAATAAAATGGCCTCAAATCACGTGAAGTGCCATATGTGTGCAAGAAGAGGAGTGCTCCATGAGAATATAGTGTATGTCCATCATAAAGTGCAATCTCACCATCAAAATATAATAATGAAGCCAAGTGCTCTAGTGATGAAGTCTATTTGTGCAACAAGGAGTGGGTTGGCCCTCCAATCATAATTGGCAAGCCTGAAATACCATGGAAGATTGGAGAACTCCCCAAGATTGAGTGTCTATCTCATCAATTAGCATCATGAGGTCATGATAGACACATCAAACCCTAGGGCACCCTCGTCAAAGGTGCTATGCCATCAATCATCCTCTATAAGCTGAAAACCACTTGAATCCTGTTCTAAAATGTCGAGATTCATATCCACTGAAAAGATATCATCATGCAAGACCTATGACCAAGCTCCTCCAATGCTCGAGGCAGGTTTACGATTCCCAATGCATGTCACAACGCCCTAGGCAGTGTCACAACACCCTAGGCAATGTTGCAATGCCCAAGGCAAGGGACACAATGCCCTAGGCAAGGGACACAACGCACTAGGCAATACTTGTCATGATTCCCAAGGTAGAATCATGATTTCCAAGGCAATTAATCTTTCTCAAAATCTGAAAAGTGTTTGTGTCATGAAGTCAACCATGTGAAAAGTAAAGTTCTCCTCATGATCAAGTGCCCAAAACCGTGCCAAGTTAGCCTTATAACCCTAGGTCGCTCTATCACATAATGACTCATGAGGTATCATGCATGCAATTTATGTGGCAAAAAGTTGGGTGCCCCATGAAGTTTATTGTCTACCTTATCAAGCACTGTCATAAGATTGTAATAGACATCTCAAGTACAAGGGCACTTCTCTACAAGAGTCATATCTCATCAATCCATACAAATATGCAAGGAGCAATACCGTGAAGCAAGGGACTGACACCATCATCAAACAAGCTGATGCAAAGGAATGAAGATAACCAATAGATGGGCCACTATATCATAACGCCAAGGAGCATGCCACCATTATCCATCTAAGCATCAAGTACAGCTTGAGTGGGCCTAATGGTTAAGAACATGTGTTTTCTCCTAGGAGGTCACAGGTTCAAATCCAGAGGGAAGTAGGGTATGTACACCTCCATAGACTTTAACAGTTAAACCAACGTGTGGAGGGGGTCCCTTGTCCCACAAACAAGGGGGTCTCATACACCAATTTGATGTCTGGCTTGGTCGTGACCTTAAAATTAGATTATTATTTATTATTATTATAAGCATGAAGAGAGAACTATGCATAAAGATAAGCCACCATATAAAGCACTGAATCAACATATAGTATCCCATGCATCACCAAGAAGTAAGAGGATTCACAACCATCAACATGCACTACAAAGATATCTCCAAGCGAACAAATAGAAGGTCCATTAGCATACCTGTGAGTTACCCTTGAAAATATTGTCATGTGATGAAAATCACAAATTTACCTCTCATGCAATATGGGGGGTAGCAGTGAGCACCCTTCAAAGACAATTAAGCGAATTCCTTAATAACTTCATGTTAGATTTAGGGTAAAATTGCAGTACAGTAGTCTCTTTTAAATTTTAATGATTAAAACAACTAAATCTGTAACTCAATCAGAGATAGAACACATATAAAGTGGATCTATGAAGGACAACCGCAACTTAAGAGAAGAACTCTGATCACATATGCATATAAGCTAGATCTAAGAATAGTACTCTGATCTAAAGTAGTAATGAACAGATCTGAACATAACAATGTATCTATAAGACTAAACACAGATTTCAGATCCAACAATTCTGTCTAATCATTTCACAATAGATATATCTTTAGATCTACACAATGCATACTATATTAAACAATTCTGTACTTAGATCAGATCCAAATCTAAAAGAGATGAGTAGGAAGCATACCTGGTATAGCAACCTACCTCTGAAGATAGCACAGTAACCACAATAGGTATAGATCCGGTTGTTATGCTCAGATAAAGGTTCAATTCATGGATCAATAGTGGATCTCTATGCCAAAAGAATGAACTTTCTTGCCGCCCAACAATGAGGCCACAGGGAGAAAACAAATCAACAGGCCCAAACCCTCTCACAGCAAAACCCTTACCCAAGAGACCTTCAGATCTAAAACACTGGACTGTGTGTAAACCCTTGTTTCAACAGTGATAAAAACTGAGCTATTAGGAAGCTTCAACAAATGGTACCCCACGAAACTACCCTAGCAAGAGGGCTGCACAGCAGACAGAGAAGAGGGGTACCAAAACCCTGTGCACATAACAGGGCCGTAACCTCTAGGGTACCTGTAGCAAACACACAGTGGGCCACACACCTCAAACGGCAGTCAAAGGCTGGATCTGAACGGAGGCTACTCATACAAGAGGAGGCCAGATCTGCTGCACACACAAAGAGGAAGCCGCTGTTATACTAGAGGAGGTAGCAGCTGTACAAGCACACTAGGGCCGCAGCTACACACAGCAAACAACAACCAGAGAAGGAGGACTGCGCTGGTATATCACCCACAAGAGACCGGTAGCTAAAGCACATACACAGCAGAGGGAGGCGGCAGCATACACAGCAGATCTAAGTAGTAGCTCCCACAAAATTACAAAGAGGCCGCAGGCTGGAAGGCAAGAGATCAGCGCTATCTCCCACAAAATTACAAAGAGGCCACAGGCTGGAAGGCAAGAGATCAGCGCTAGAATATGAGATAGGTGATTAGAAGGTGAGGGGGGGGTTTATTATATAGTGTTTAGGTTAGGTTAAGGCCATTTGATGAAAGTCAAGACATAAGTTTAAAATTTGAATTTAAACATGTGACAATAATATTTAATATTTAACTTTTTTTTTTTTTTTAAAAACAAAAAAACAACAAACCCCAAACCAATCAAACAAGGGTAAATGAGGGCTTGCAAGGTGGCATTACTCATTCTTCATATCACATGGTGAACCACTCAAAGATATGGGACTTATCCCTCATGTGGTTATATGTCCTTCAAGGAAGGTCATACCATCAAGTACTTGATAGAGAACTGGCAGCCCTGCAGACTTTCCTTGGTCTTTCACACCAAGGTCAAAGACCAGGATCAACCTATTCTGCATGGGTACCCTGGAACATGTCCGTGGGCCCTAGACATATCTAGGGGTTTTAAATGCTTGGTCCCAGACTAAGAAACCCATGCCCCAGACATGGGTACCCTCGACCATGTCTGTGGGCCCTAGACATATCTAGGGTTTTAACATCTTGGTCCCAGACTAAGAAACCATCCCATGCCGTATGTGGCTGGTACCCTCAAGCCTGTGGTGCCTTAGGCTTATCTAGGGACTTTAACCGCTTGGCCCCAGACCAAGAAACCCCTAGTCAGATACCGGGGCCCTCATAAGGGTCTTTCCCACCATGGTACAAGACCATGGATCAACATATGCCTCAGGCATGGGTACCCGATTTCTGTGGGCCCTAGGACATATCTAGGGTTTTTTCATAGTCTCGGGGACTAAGAACCCCTACCATATATCAAATCCTAAGAAGGGTCTTTTTACACATGCATACGACTGCTGGTCCTGCACTACACCCCATGGGTGCACTGGGGGTCCTAGATCTTGCCTAGGGTCTTGGCCATCCTTCAGAGAGAATGGCTCCTCGCAAAATGCTAAGGGTAAATTTGGTAATGTCATATTCAACACAAAATCTTTTAACTCGGGTACCTTGACCCAAAAATATGTGTGAAGATTTCCAATAACACATACATAAAATATCTCTATGGTTTTGTTTTTATAAATTTTTAAGTTTAATTAAAAATGAATCTTAACGTTTAGTTTTTAAGGCTTATAAAACATTCTACATGGTCGATTCAATTTACTACTACTTGAGATTTGACTAAATTTGAGTTTTCTGAAAGAATTTTCTATAGGCAATGACTAAGCTGATACCAAATATGGATGCATTCGAAACTGGAAGGGGGAAGGGAGGGCATATCTAGTATCTTAGTTATATAAGCATTGTACTGGGTAAGGTATGTTGCTTATGCTATTGACTTTCCTACGGTTATGAAGGTTCATGATTTTATTTCATGGGACAAAGGGTTATAGATGAGGAAGGGAAATTGAAAAAATGTTCATTTTTGTGCTTGAGGCTTTCTTTAAGCTACACATTCCTCAAACAATTGATGCTTTAGGAATCTCTGGAAATTTAGGAAATTCTTGAAATTCTCTCAGTGCATCACTTACAAAAAGAAGAAAACACAAATGAGTAATAGCCCTCCATAGCTGTCCCTACAATAGGCAATATATTTTAACCCCTTTTTATATGCTTCATCAGAACAAAGAAAATTTCGAGAGCCTTCTGGAAAGGGATCACCATAGAGGTTCTGGGCACTGTTGAGGGAGGTACAACTTCTGAAAGACTACCATCTGGAACTGCCACAATGGCTGAGAGAAAACAGTGGTCTGTCTTGCAGAAAGAATATCTCGTTGCTTAGTTAATCAATGAGTTTACACCTGTACTGTTTGAATAAGAATTTCGAGAGCTTTTCAGAAAGGGGTCACAATAGAGGTTTCGGGCAGTAGTAGTGAGGGAGGTATAACTTTTGAAAGTTGACCTCTTGGAACTGCTTTTGAAAGTTGACCTCTTGGAACTGTCCATTTCGCTAATTTAAAAGTGTAACTTGCATTCAGAAAAACATTTTTGATTGCCCAGATATTTATTTGTAATTTTGTTGCCCTTCAAAAGGGAATTGAAAGAGCACTTTGTGATGCATCTTCAGCTAAAGTTTCAGGTTTTCCATGCCTTCCGAACCCTCTGGACTATGCCCAACCCTGGAACTTTTCAAGCATTGACCCCACCAACTACATGATATATTGTAGAAGGCCCCTTAATGCCACCCACAGGGACAACCTCCTTTATGCGATAGTTAACAAGAACCTGCCATTAGGCTTTCCCATTGATAGCCCATACATTCTATTTATCTGCCAGCATTACCCTTTGACCTAATATATGTCAAATTGAGCCCTCCAGCCTCCCTAGGCAATGTGAAAAATGTCCCATGTAACTAGTGTATCCTTTCTCTCTTTCCCAAAAGCAATCACTGAGGAGAAGCTCCAATTTCCTAGGTCATGTTGGAGGAGAGAGGTAGGAAGAATAATAGATGTGATCTATTGCTGTGATTCTTTTTGCTATGTTGATTCTTACTTCAAGCATTATATCTTGAGTGAAGCATCTGAAACTTGTTCTCAAACCTGCTTAACCCTCACTTCCACAAGTTTGCTATATACACATTTATTCCAAAGGGGATGCCCAAGCATCTTATAATCTGTCCGTGTTGTATAACTTTACATTTTTAACAAGCCAATCAAGAAAGTCTTCTTGCCCAATAACAAGAGCCTCTATATCTTGTCACTAACCATTGTTCTCATTTGTCTAATGAAGATGTCCAAGCACTACGTCATTCCTACTACATAATTTGGGGTGATGTTTTGAACGAGAGAAAAATCATCTACAAAATGTACATTGGTGATTGTCAATTTTTAAGCATCTAATGCATTCAATTTCAGATTTGAAAATTACTTCCAAATGACTCAAACAAACTAGGGTTGTTATAACTTATCACTGAATAATTTTACACTGAAATTACGACAAAAAATTATAGCTGAAGCACAAAGATCAGAGAGAAATTATCCATGCATAAGAGACACAAATTTTATCCAATAAAATTTTCAGATTATGAATCCAGAGGGACAAAAACAGTCCTCTAGCAAAATTACAACTTCAGCAAAATTTAGGAAAAATCTTCCAACTTACAAATCTGTTACACCCCATTGATGTCACAACCGTACTCCAGCTGACATCACAACCGCCTATTGATGTCACGGCCATACGGCTGAATCAGCCCTGCAGTTCTCATGTGCAGCTTGCGGCTGTACGGTTCACATGTGTGGCTGTCCCAACGCTGACCTGTGGCTGTTGTATGGTTTGCACTTGATATGTCCTGCAATAAATGTGCCGTACGTATCTCACATGTGTGGCCTCTTCCTCCTCACACGCGGTGGGTCTTAGTTTGGAAAACTAGGCACGGATTAAAACCCTAGATCAGATTTGCCAAAGTGAAGATTCTCCTTTCTGAAATTTCCACCATCTCCTTTGGGGAAAGAGTGTTCACTCACCCATGCCAACACCATGATGACAAAATAAGATGTGTGGTGCCTCCCTACATTGCCTCTCCTTTTATAGAGTCTAAAATGAGTTTAGAAGCCCCTCACTAAAGTCAACATTAAATTAGAGTTGTTTATTCCTCCAAGTGGGTGCCAAGCCCTAACACCAACAATTCCAAGCCCCAACTCTATATAAAGTAGCTTCTCAAATTAAAATGCACATGAGGGTACCAAAGATTCCCTGGCACATGCCTGACACTAAGGTCAATGTGAGAATACCTCCCCTGATGCTACAAAACATCAACAAAAGCAACTGTTCTCCATTTGGAGGTAGAATGTCTCTAATCTGTCTTGCAATTGAGCAGCTTCTAAAAGATATCATCTTAGCATCTACAATAGTAATATACAAATAAGTGGGGTGAAAGGACACCCTTGCCTGATAGGCCTTTGAAGCAAAATAACTCATTATAACTTCTCTTTATCACAAACTCTGGTCGAGGCATTATAGAAGAGTGTGCCAAAGACCGTGTAGAAGATTCCCAAATCCCAGGACCCAGCCAATAACATATCCAAGGTGAACACCCATTCAACCCCTATTATAAGCCTCGTGAAAGTCATTGTTTGGGAAAAGAGCCCTTTGATTAGTGTGTCTTGCCCATTCCATGCTCTCCCAGTCTGTAATAAGGTTGTCTACTATGAAGTGACCCTTAATGAATCTTAAGCCCTCATTACACAATTCCTGTTGTAGTAGACTTAATCCTGTGGCTAAGGCTGCAGTTAATACCTTGTAGAAGACAGTAAGGTTTTTACTCTCCATCCTCCCACAATATGATTTTTTATCCCCATAGGAATAAGTTAAATCAAGTCTGCATTCACATGGTCTCCTCTATAATACACCCACAGAGCTGCTTGATACTTTTCCTCATTCTCTGTTTGGGTCCTAGATTATGTTTTTGCAACTCCAAGATTTGGGATTTTAAGATTGTGAGAAATTTGATGATACTACTAGACATGGTGCATCATGCTGTACCTAGTTCTTGGCATACCCATAGCTGTTGTCGGACATCTTTAACGAGTACTTATCATATTTGGATAAGCTATGACATGCACTGATGAGTCCTTGGCATATCTTTATTGTGCACCCTAGCAAATGTTTGTCATATTTATAGGACTCCTTCGACTGTGATGATTTGACATGTATTGAAATTGCCTTTCATTTTAATCTTGAAAGGGATAAGCCGTGCCTAGAATGATGCTTTGAGATACATTTAAATTATTTCCCATCCATATCTTGCATAGTGATAAGCCATAAGTACACGCTAAGGCACACTTAGAACAATTTTTTTGAAACCCTTCAAATTTATTTCAGAAATGAGGGCATTACTGTTTTACAAAGGTGGAGAGTATCCAGAAGAATTATTCCTTGCAAAACCTCTGAATTAGTATTTATTCTGCTAATTGGGTATGCTTGGAAAAGTTACTATAAATGGTTGTGCCTATTCTAAATCATGCCAATTGAATTATTTACATAACACAGACATTGTTTCATCAAACATTCATTGAAATAGTATAAGTATTTGGTCGCAGACTACCATTCCTGTATATATTCAAGGGATAGGCACATAACATATTTGTTTTAGAGCTTATGCAAATTCTACATTTTGTTAGGAGCTTATGCAAATTCTACATTTTCTTGACTCTCTTTCATGATGATAATGTCCATGAATAATGCAAAGTAAAATACATCCAAGTATATACTGTGGACAATTCATGACTTACTAAATAGAAAACTTTATTTATTTTATTGGCATAGCTTCAGGGGTGCATTCTGATTGAGAACTATGGTTGAAATTTTTATATTTTGTTACATTGCACTTTCTAAAAGTTCTGATTTCTTTTCGTTAAATGCAGAACAGTTGTGGGTACTGGATTCTGTGCCTGGTGAAGTAGAAATTGATGATAAAGGTGGTGAAGTGGAAAAGGTGTTAAGTACCCTGAAATTTCTTCCAAATCCCATTCCGTCTCGAAGGTATTTCCCTAGTTCCAATTGTTATGTTTGCGGATTTTTATGGGAAGTTTTAATTTTATATCTAAGAAGATGACCTTTGTAGAATTCGTGTTTGTGTCAAAGGTGCTAAGTGAATTTTTTTTATTCTCAACTTTAAGAGAGCCATGTCTTTTCTGATATGTCTATAATATGTTAGAACTTGGTTACTCTGTTGATCGTTGAGTGCTCGCTTGGCAACTTTGAGTGCATTCCCTTGAAGTATGAATTGAATATGCTCAGAAGTTGATCTAGGTAGCCTTCTAGGGCCATCTCAGAAATGAAGGATTAACTCCTACTTGTGATTGATATTGTCTAAATTATATGAAGGAGACCACACAAAATGGCTATATATGAATGAAAGATGAGGACGGTGAGAGAAGATAGAAACGAGGATTTCATTTAATCAGTTGACAGATTTCATGGAGAGATTATGGCAGACAGTTATGCATATGGTTGAACTGAATATCTTATTATGACATATTGTTATGGTCACCTATTCTAATTTGGCCTATTTTGCAACTTGGATGTTTGAACCAAGGTGCAAGGACCTGAAGCTTAAGTTGGGTGAAGGAATTAATTAAGCTATACATTAAGGGAGTGGGTCAGTCTCTACTCTAAGTCTATGAGAACCCACTCTGAATTGGCCTAGGGGAATGCAAAGTGCGTGCACCCAATGTCAGAGTGTATACTATGGTTGAACAATGAGTTCGTCTCTAAGCTCCAAGAAATGCTCAGCGTAGAAGGCCATCTTTGAGCATAGCCCATCTTGGGGGTTAACCCAAGTGATTTGAATAAACTGCTTGAAAATGTCATCCCTAATGATCTTGTTCAACTTCTGTCTGGTAGGTAGGAGGTGGCCAGGTGCATCAAAGGAATATCTGAACAGAGGGAGATGGTCCATCTAATTGCCCACAGACTCTAAAAGATCCGAAATCCTTGCGAACCAACCTCGAGCCCTACCCAAAGGGCTAGAGAGGGCAATGGTCTTAGAAGAACAATAGGCCAAGTATGGGTACCGGTCTCGCCCCTTCATCGAGTTAGCAAAGCATGATGGCAGCCAAGAGGGTCTGGCAGATGCCGATGTCTCTGAGCCTTTGGAATAGGGCTTCTCTCGGGACAGAGTCAAAAGCTTTCCGAAAATCTACAAAGAAACAATAGACTTTCGAAGAGCAATGTTGTTCTTGCTCAATGATGGCTCAGAGGGTAAATATGTGATCAATGGTCTGATGAGCAGGTCGGAATCCTACTTGTCCCCTAGCTCTCAGGGATCTCTGATCAAGCTCCTTAGAGAGCTTCATATGGAGAATCACGACATAGAGCTTCGAGAACGTGTAGCCCACCATGATCGTCCTACAGTTGTTGGGATCTGAGCTGGTGCTCGATTTGTGTATCGGATGAATGATGTGATGTGACCATGCCGATGGAAAGCTTGTACGGACCACATGGTTGAAGAGATCAACCATGTGTGAAATCAGAGCTCAAAGACCATGCTTAAATAACTTTGCTTAGAGACCCTCCTTGTTTGTTGATTTGCTGATGCTCATTGCCCAAATGACCTCTTTGATGTCACTGATTGAGAATAGGAAGCATCAAGAAGGTGGAGAAGTAACCTGAATCTGGGGCTGCCCAGGGATATCATAGAGAGTGGATATATGAAAGAATAGGGATCCGTGGTTGAGGTCAGATGGGAGGGGAGATTGTAGAGGAAGGATGGTGCGCCATAAGTGTTTGGGGGAGTGAGTAAGGGAAGAACACAAGTCCCTTCTCCTCTCAGAAACAAAGAGGCGTTTCTTGCAGTAGAGGAGATGACGATAGGAAGCTGTGAGTTTGGGGTAGGAGGGGTGAACATGGGTGAATGCGTGTCGAAGCCAGCAGTGGAGAGCCTTGCATTCTTTGTCATACCATCGATTCATAGGGCGGGAGTTGTTTTCTTGGGAGGTGGAAGTGGGTCGAGTGGAGTGAGGGTAAGATTTGAGGGTTGCTTCCCAAATGATGGATGAGCAGCAGGTGTACTTGGTAGATGTAGAATCAAGTAAGGAGAACTGGGTTTTAGAGGGGAGCATTTGGCGGAGGTGGGTAG
>SNQJ01S0184399.1:0-18867 GCA_010110895.2 Picea sitchensis
ACCATACAAAAATATGTCCCTCAAGCAAGCCAAGAAGGATAATAAATTATCACCAAAGTACTATGTCCCTTATAAGGTGTTGCAAAATATTGGTACTATGGCATACAAATTGGAGTTGTCTGCATCTTCACGAGTACACATAGTTTTTCATGTTTCATGCTTAAAGAAGGTTATAGGTGACAAGATCCTAGTTCAAACTATATTTCCAGAACTTGACGAGGAAGGAAAAATCATATTGGAGCCTGAAGCCATCACTAACACAAGAATTTGCCAGTTGAGGAATAGATCCATTTCAGAGTATCTCATTAAATGGAGGAAACTATCAGCTGAAGATTCCACTTGGGAAGATGAGTCTTTTATACAGAAGAATCCAGAGTTACTCAAGCGTTGCAGACAACACTTGTCTCAAGGGGAGGGGCATTTTAAGACCTAATATTGGCTCATTACCCCTTAATTGGGGCATATTACATTAGTAATGTTATTTTATTTATGTCGGCTTTATCCTATTAGTTTTAATTATACCTCCTAGTCTCCTATATATACCAAGGAGACATTTTCATTTGGAATCATCTTGTACTTGAACATTTATGTGGGGTAAAAGGAGGTTTCCCCCTTAAATAGGCTTATTATCTAAAATTCTCTCTTTTTCAAGGCATTGAGTACTTATTCTAAGGTTTTTCTATGCTATATTGATATTTGATTCTTAACAGTTCTTCGTAAGATACTGACATTCCACAGAAGTTCCACATGACAGCCTTGGCCTCCCCCATGACTTGCCGCCTAAAATCTCCCTAACAAGTATTAGTTAAGCTCTTTTCCGACTCGTCTAAAAATCAAAAAGTTTGTCGAGTAATTTGTCCCTTTCACACTCGTTAAATTGGATTTGAAAGGTCGTGAGTCTTAGTTAAGCTCTTTTCGGACTCGTTACCGAAAATATAAAAGATCATCGAGTGAACTTGTATTTTTCACACTCGTAAATTGGATTTAAAAAAAAAGACGTCTATTTGGCACAAGTTTATCCCTTTTCCACACCAAGTAGACTAAAAGACATAAAAAAGGACATTTTTTGGCGTTAAGTTGTGATTGCATCTCATGCCCTCTTTTTTAATATTGAGCCTTTATCTGGTTCTTTCTTTGCGTTATAAACTGCTGCCTAAGAATTTTTTTCATCCTCAACCAAGAAGAGCCTTGTTTATATCCTTCGTAATTTGACACCCTATACCCTAGAGGGAACAACACCCCGAGTTTCCATCTCTCGCATGAATTTCCTTGCATTGAGCATAGGTATGTTCCACTGCTGGAACTAGTTTTTCTTACTTGCAACACTCGTTTCCTCCTCTGTATCATAGCATTCATTTGTTATGAAAATATAAAAAAAATATGGGTGAGAAGGGAGTAATATATTATATTTGGCAGGATTTGTGTCTCCTTTGAACAAAGAACAAAGTTATTGAGTCCTCGTGTCATCATAATGTTGGGTTTAGCATGGCCTTAGGAAGCTAATCTCATTACAAAGTTTTCTCTACCGACTGGTTACTCTTCCAATCCCTATAGAGAACAATAGTGATGCCTCATACATCTAATAGTTACATCATTGAGTCTATACTGTCAGAGTCTACCACATGTCTCATGATCTTGTTCAAAGAAATTCTATCAACTTGTATCGACCATTCCATAGAAATATTGACTTTGCATGTCACCCCTACCCTCAATTTGTCTCAGAATCACACGATACTATGGTCTTATCATGCACCCTGGCCCTACTTTCATCATTGGTAGGTCACCCTTAACCCAACAATCGACATTTCATCATTGGTCATTGACTGGGTGGTTTCCCTTGTGTTAGATAGCAAGAAATCTATTCACACTTTGTGATTCATGCAGTGTCTTGGATGCCATTAGCCTTATTGGTGGTTTCCTCATCTTTGTCAGAATTTTTCATCATTAGCTACTATTCATAGGGTCTTTTCGTGTACCACTTGCATTTGGCACATGCGAAAGATGCACAAGGTCATTGGTTCGTGAACATATTCTTCATCCAATCTCCACCAAACTATGAAGCTCTTGATTTGTTCCTCGTGCTGACTGATGAGAGATTCCTTAATGCTCTCCTTTTAGCGGGTCTCTTTCCATCGACTTCAGCTCATTTATTCTAGGTATGGAACCTATAGTTTTATGAGTATCTTGAGACTTGCAATCATTAGTGGCAGGCTCTCTCGCCATTGAAAGATGGGAATACATCAATGTCTCCTGATCAATGGATTCCTGAGGTGTTCGACATCGACTCCTTTATTCACACTTGTAGGAATTTTCTCAGTCCCTTGATACCTACTTTAATTATTGGTAGGTTGTCTCACATTTTTTAATGGTATACCTCAATGACTGGTAATCAAATGATGTCTCATTGTGTTTGACCTCAACTCCTTTATTCACATGATGTAGACTGGCACCTTTGGCAGATGTGTACAAGACTTGAAGACATCACTATGTGGTTGTAGCTTTCCCGAGATGTTGCTTCCTTTTCATTGGACCAACACCTATTTGACTACAGTAATCATGGGACATCATATTATACTCCATCATATACAGATATCTTCAGATCAGTTTTGAGACTGGTTCTACTAGGCCTTGTTCATGATTATGATAGATTTTGGCATATAAATGCATTTGTATTTGCCTATTCATGGCCACGAACACATATTTGGTATATTTTCCATCGGGATCTGCATTGTATTCTATTGGCAACCATGTATGTAAAGTCAACACATAATGTAATCAACAACTAGTCTTTCCAGTTGGGTTTACACCACTCCACTTTTGGGTTATTTACAATGTATTTCGGACATCGCAGATACTCCTCTAATCTCACACATTAGGGGGCATCTTTTATAGAAAGTTTTCCTCACCATTTCTATCTTGCACAGATGACCCTTTTCCATTTCCCTATGCAGACTTGTCATCCCTTTTTGATGAATCCAGAGATAATAATACATATTTTTCCACATATACGTTCCCTATATACTATACAACATGGTATATGTAGGCTGCTCCACTACAACCCATGTACATCAAGATTTGTGCCATAAAATACAAAACTAAAGTCGGGTTTCCATGTCATGACATGAGATCTCTGATCCTTGGCCTTCCATATACTAGAAACATTTCAAATCGACTCTTCAGTTGCATTTTGAAGGCTATAAGAGCCCAATTCCGAGCTATGGAAAAGGAGAAAGCATTCAACTTTGAGAGCAAAGATACTTTGGAGAAATTACTTCATATTGAGTCTGCATCCCTTTGTCCCTCAAGTTTGAACACAGTGTTCAGCCCCCAAGCTCTTTCCCTATTGTTGAGAGAACCTCATTGTCTCTTTTCTATGAGCTTGCCTTTGGTGGAGGATTAAAGTGGTGGAGACCCAGTTGGAAGGAACTTGGTTTCTTGGTTTTGAACCATGCCGACAGGGAAGTTTGTAATGTTTTTGCTTCTGCTGATCATTTATTAATATAAATACTCCTTTCCCATCCAATTGGTATCGTGAAAATATATGATTATTATCCATGGGCATATTTGTAATGTTTATTAATGGATTATGCTATCTAATGTTCTAACCCCTTTACATTATCACTATATACTTTCTCTGCTTGTTTATTGAGAACTTGTTGCAGGTACAAATATTTGGGTCAAAGTATTCAACAGTGGAACATCATCAAATGTTGGAATGACATAGGCTTCTTTCTTATCTCGCTTGCACATTGGTTTATATAGCATATGTTGGAATTGAGTAGATTTCTGCAGTCATACCTATCTTTTGTGGTTTACCCTGGCCATAGAGAGTTTTTTCCCTCGTAACAGAGCTCAGGAGATACTCTAACCTGGGGAGGACAACACATCCCCGAACCTGTTGATGAGGTTGCTGACATACAAGTAATCAACTATGACAGGAAAATAGAATACATCATGAAGAGAACCACTAAGAAGAGGAGGCTCACATTGGATAGCTCTATTATCATCACTACAGAGGAGAAACTTCTTAGCACATAACATGCCAAGATGTCCAATATTATCGGTGCAAGGATGACTATCATAGATGCCACATTGGATAGAGTGAGAAGATATGAAAATGAGTTGGTCGCTACACTTAAGGAGTTGGAGCATCTGCGCCATTTGGAAAAATACTATCAGGACTCCACACAAGCCACAATGTTTTTGAGAAGTGAGTTCCAAGATGCCTATGCCAAATTCATGAATGAATGACACATTTTCACTACATGTATAGCCAATTTCCAAGAAGACACCCTTATGGTGCTAGCGACCTGCAAGTATGTGGAAAGGTGGTATGATAAATATCCCCAAGTAGTATTATGGATCGATTACATCAATGCAGTTCAAAAGGGCCGAGACACTGAAGAGCATGACATTCGGGTGCTAAGGAATATCAACACCAATAAGATCAGGAAAGTGGCCAAATACTGGGTAAAAATGGCCCAGGAACCTCAGCGAGATATTCAGGAGAAGTGGGTCGAGTGCGAAAAGATCTAGGAAAATATTAATCGGGAGATGAAAGACATTAGCCTCCCAGAATTAGGCTCACCTGAAGACTTTTTCGACCTGCATGACATAGTCAAGAAACATTCATAACAAGACTTGGCATGGACATCAAAGATAGAAAAGGTGGTGACCGTGGTGCCAGGTCAAGTACAATAATTCATGGAGCATCTGATTAAGGCTCGAGCAGTTCTGCAATGGTTGAGTGTTAAAATTATCAAGTATAGAGCACTTAAAGTGGAAGTGAAAGAAATTCTTTCATCCCCTATGGATTAGCATAGGTTCTCGTATGCCAACACATGCGAGGAACTATTCGTCAAATGGTCGGAATATGAGAAGAGTCATACACTTTAGTAAGTGTTGGCCCTTGACCAAGATTTGCAGATCCTTGGTTAGGTTTGACCTATTTTGGGACTTCAATAGGCTGTCAAAGGTGGAGCCAACTCGAAGAAGAGATCACATAATATTGGCCTCTTTTTAGGGCTTTTTGGGTTTTGGGATTATGTAACGGGTATGGGGATGTCGTCCCATGGATTTACCCATGATTTAGCCCATTTTTTAATTTATAAATAAATGTCTAGGCGATGTAAGAAGAGATAATAAGGATGATATAGACATCTGTGTGATGACGTGCTAAGTGCAAGTGATAGTTTTACACACTTTGTGCATACTATGTGAAGATTTCAAGGCTAAGTGCAAGTGACTGTAAGAGATTGTGTAAAGGCTTTGTGATGTAACCTAGCTCGGGGAAGGAGGATCTGACAGAGTGCACACAGATCTCCTGTCCTATGCAGAGTAGGATCTTATGGCTCTGTGCATGTAGACGATTGAATGAATATAATAAAGAGAAGAAGAGTTGGTGGACGTAGCCCCAAGCTGGGGTTGAACCATGTATATCTTGTGTTATGGTTGCTTTGTGCATTGTGATTGTTTTATTATTTATATGGTTAATTCTTAGTGTAGTAATGTATGCTTATATGGACATGATATGATAGCTCAGTGCTTAGTGATGTGAATGAATGTTAGATTTGATCTATTTCCTTATGCTAAGGGTTTAGATGTGGTAGATCTGAGTGAATACTACAATGCTCTATAATTAGGGTTTTGTCTGCGAAGTAAATATAGGCTAGATACTAATGAATGATAATTTCTAAGCATTCTGTTAAGGTGTTGTAATCATAGATCTGTGTCCCAGCTAGGTTGCAGACATCTGAGTCCTGCAACCACCCCTGCCTCTACATCGGGTGAGACTTCATTTGCTTCGCAGGTGTTGCCAAAAGGGCCGATAGTTAGAGTTTTGTTTGTGCGTTGTTGAAGCATTGAACCTTGGGTCTTCCCATGTGCAAAAAAATGGTTCCATTGTTGGGACCTGAAACTGTGATTGTTGGGAACTAAGGAAAAGAAAGAAAGCTCTGTGTGTAGATCTGTTGCTTGAATTACGAAGCTCTATGCTAAGAAAGGAATAAAATTTGAAGAAAATAGGTAAGATATTAACACTTTGTGCTCTGAAAGATGTAATAACAGTGAAATTTTTTAAGATTTGAAAGCTTTGTTCTCTGAGAAAGGTAAGATAAGTGAAAATTGTTTTTTTTTTCAAAAGTATGGATCTAGGTATGTTTGATAAATTTTGTCCTAGTCTGAAAACTAGGGCACCGTTAGAAGACAGAAGGTTTGATATGAGTAGATCTGATGAAATATATGTTATTCCTATCCATAGAAAGAATTTTTGGACTAACAAATGGATGCAATATCCTAGGAAGAATGTTTTTCAAGTTAATTACTATGACGCTAGTGCGCAGTACAGAAAAAGTTAGACATCATTTAAGAGAAAGCAAGGATTAACTCTTTGTTACAGTTGTAGAAGACCGGGCCATCTTACTAAGGATTGCCCTGATATAAGACCTATTTGTCTTTGTTGTAAATCTATGGACCATGAAGTTTTGGATCGACCTAGAATGATTTCTAAGATTGAAAGAATGAATATGAGACTAGAAAACCCTAAGGAAGGCCAAGAAACTAAGACCATGGTAGAACCCTAGAAAGAATCAGAGACTGTATTATTACAAATAAAAGAAACCCTAAGTGATTACAAAAATATCAATTTATCAGAGATCTTCAAAGAAAAGGAACTTATAGAAGCAAGAATAAGAGACTTCGACATAGACTATGTTCTAGATGACGAAACACGGGTGAATGTCATGACAGAAAGTACATGGGAAATTTTGGGAAGGCCTGCTATGGTTCCTTCATTAGGAGGAATAGGATTCTTTAGAGGAAAATTGATAACCCTATGTTGAAGACTTACCCAGACCTCTATGCATGCTCATGGAACTTCGACAGAGGAATAATTTGAGGTTGTTAAATTAGTTGAGAACAACACCCCATTTTCTCTGTTATTAGGAAAACCTGGATTGATAGAGATCATATCCAGAGAAAAGAAGAAGAGTCCCTAGAACAGAAAAAGAAAGAATTAAAAGATTTCATGACTAGGAGAATAGCGCGCTTGATAGAAGAAAAGGAGGACAAGTCGAAGCATATTAGGACCAGAGACCAGGTTCTCGAAGCTGAAAAAATGCAGGAAGACTTGAAGAACCTATCCATACAGGAAATTAGAGCACCTACCCCAGACAGAAAAGAAATATTACCCTCGAACCCTATGACAGAATATCATCAACACGAAGTTACTATGTTGAGTACAGATAAGAATCAGAATGGAAAGAGGAATACCAAGACACAGATCACAGGGAAGAAAGATAGAAAGCTCAGTAAGAAGAGAGAAAAGCTAGAAAAGTTGTAAGAGGTTCCAGAGGAGACTTTGCAGAAGGTAGGTTTGCAAAACTAGAACTTTGTCGGGATATCAAAACAATGCCAAGTGGCACTTCACCATGTCAGAGCGATACGACCATTGGAATAATTATAACCATTAGATCGACACCCAAAACGGTTAGAACGAAAATTATGGCCAAAAATATCACCATCAGGCCATTGGGACCACATTGTAACAGATAGAACTACATTGATGAATGCTTCTCACCCATTGGAGAGACCCGTTACACTATTGTATACTTATTCCGTCGATTGTTGCACCGAGAATACTTTTGTAAATTGTATCCATGCCAACAAGAGAACTCATTGTTTCCGTGTTGTGTTTACTAAGAACCCTCTACCTGTTGAACGTGTGTTCATTGACTTGAGTATCTGATATCAAGCATGTATGTCGGACGAACTCAGCATAGTTGAAAATTCCATGGAAGAAGTCTTAATCGATCTAATGTCTGAAAAAGTAAAGTCCGTAGGAATTCAAGCTTCATCGACGAGAGGAGTTCAAGCCTCTTCGTCGCCTGCTCGCGGATTTGGACCATCCAGAGCCACAGTCGAGAAAAGAACCAAGCATCAAGATGACTGTTGTAGGTGAATCCCCCTGCGGACAAGTCAATTACCTCTTGGTATCTATACTCCTAAGGTCAATATAGAAAAGTGATTAACATGGACACTGGCTTCCTTTTAGATCTAATCAAGCTAATAAATGAAAGAGAAGGAGAAAAATATGTACCATGTTAATGGCGTTTGTCCCTGCAAAGTCCAGGTTGAGCTCCGATCCTGAGCTCCCTGATAGGTCTTGTAGGAAAAACAATGGTACAAAACACTTCCTACTCTACTAATATTACCTCAAACATAGATCCATCTACTACAAACAAACTCATATGGAACAAGAATAAGTTTGAAAGAAATAGGCCAAGCATTGATTATATTAATGAGAACAAGTAAAAGTACTTATAATCCTTTGAATGAAGGTGCAACAACTTCTTCCAATTCTCCTTGTCCAACCCCTTTGCTCAAGTAATCTACACTGATTTCTTTGATGACATCTCACTCATGAGATGATAAGTTTCACATCTCCAATCTTTTCCATGTACGTTTCACCATGATAAGGCCTCCTTATATAACCTTTGAGAGGTCCAACCACTTGAGATATCTTTGGGATAAGTTGAGGATTCCTCTCCTTCAGTTGAGGATCTTCCCTAAGATCATGCCTTGACCATCTATTCGAATCCAACCACCTTCAGGAATTGAGGGATTCTTCCCTGATTTGCCTCAACAAACCCAAAATTTTCTCAGAAAAGGGTAGCGCTCACCCAAAGGGGTGCACAGGGTTCTCAAACACTCCTCCAAAGAGGACCAGGGAGTGCCAACACTTTGTGATAGTGGGTAGGGGAGCACTCCTCTCCAAAATTCATTTTTTAGTGGCTCTTTCAGTGTCAAAAGGTTTGTACTCAATGTCAAGTGAGTTCTCTTCTTCAAAACTAGTATTTGGGGTGTCTTAAGTGTCTTTGTGATGTCGTTAGAGGCACAACATGGAAAATATGGTAGTTGTTGGCACAAGGGTAGACCCAGGGTTCAATGATCAAGAGCGCATCAACAAATCCCTAACTACCAACCCTTTCAGCAACACCTATGAAGCAGATGAAGTCTCACTCGAGGTAGAGGCAAGGGTGGTTGCAAGACTCAGGTGTCTGCAACCTTAGATGGGACACATATATGTGATTATATCCTTTACAGAGTACTTAGAATTGTTCATTCATTACTATTCACCCTTATTTTATTTCATAGATAAGACAAAACATCGCAATACTTGCTCAAATATAAGATATTTCAGTGCTTAGCAACAAAAAACATATTAGATCCTATAGATTAGCACTAAGCATCCTCATACACATCAGATATACTATTCATATACATCTAGTGAATCACAAAACATAAGCAAATCTATCTAATCATGGCATAGAACTTAGCAAGATAGTGAAAACACAAGGAATCAACAACATAAAGCATGACACACATGTTTACATGGTTCACCCCCACCCTGGGGCTACGTCCACAAAGTCTTCTTCTTTATTAGCTTTGGTCAATCTGATTACAACACAGATCTTAATTGTACTCTGCATAGGACAGGAGATCTGTGCGCACCTCACCAGATCCTCCTTCCCTGAGTATATATAACACAAAGCCTTCCTACAATCCGTGCACTCATCACTTACAACACTTGCACTCAGCTATGCAAGCCTCTTACAATCATGCATAGAACATTTACATTCAATCACATAGATCTAATTACTAGCACTAAGCCATCAACTCTTCTTACATTGCCTAACTACTTATTTATACTTTACAACATAGGACTAAACATGGGTAAATCCATGGGTCGACATCCCTTCCCCATTACATTAACCCAAAACCCTAAAAGGGCCCCAAAACTGGGCCAAGATCCCGTGATCTCTGCTTCGCCTGGTGCTCCATATTTGACAAGGTGTCGATGTCCAAAAATGGTCAAATATGACCAAGTGTTACGTAAAAATTGTTCAAGGGCCAACATGCCCCTAACACTCACATGTGACTCATCCCGAGTCACTCTGGTCTGATCAACTCCATTTTGAATGTCTAGAGCTTGGCCCGAGCTACTTCGACCTACTGCAGTGCGACAACCTCTTGCTCAGTGAACTCCTAGATCACTGCGTCATTTACTGGTCCTTCCATGTGTTGTTCTGCAATGATGACAACCTGTTCAAGCTCAGCTACCTGGCTCTCAACTTTAGTGAACAGTTGGCATGATTTCTCTTGGAGTGGTTGAAGTCGTTGAGAGACTTCCATCACTTTAATTTTCAACATGTGTACCTGTTGCTGGGCGGTGCGTTTTTCTGGAAATCGCTTCATTCTCTCGACTGGGGGCAAGGCCTTCAGCTACGCCTGTAGCATATCTGCATGATGCTTTGCTTCTTGTATTTGTGCTTATAATGTCTGCAATTCTAGGTTCTCTATGAGGTTCTCATAAGTTTGGGAACTTCTAGTGCTCAACTTCTTACATTCCAAAGACAAGGTTTTTAATCGACCAACTGCGCTACGAGCAGTTGCTTCCCTCAAATCTCTTACTTCTTATAGAGTCTTGGGCACAGTACAAAGTTCTAGATTTGTGATACATTGCTGAAGTTTTTGGATTACTTCTTCAAGTTGTGTCACCTATTGTGGTACATGTTCTTCAATTTTCACTTCAATGACCATCACAGAGCAAAGTGCTCTGTGAACTCTTTCCTGTACTTCAAGTTGCTTTGCTAGCAACTGGTCCTTGCTCTGCTGTAAGTGTGCTTTTTCCTCCTCCCACTTCGCTTCGAGGGGAATCTTTTCTTGTTCTTCCTTTCTCGGTTGTACTATATGTGTGCTCTGTACTTGTGCCAAATCTTGGGTGGCTTGCATTGTGTCTTCTTGAACTCGTCGAAGGTGAGCTTCGACTTTCTCGATGATTTGGCTTAATTGGGTGGGCTCATCACCTGTTCCTGTTGTTTCAATTGTCAAGGGCTCCATAGAAACCACTCTGCTAGACTGGAGTTCCTACTGCACTTTTTGAAATTCACCCTTGAGTCGGATGAATATCTCCTCCTACTTCACTTCTTGCCTGTCTGTGATCTCTAGTGAAGCATCATTCAACGCAATGATCAAGAAGTCGAAGTCATCCTGTGTGAGGGTAGTCTTGAACGTAGTCTGGGTGGCTTTAGTTTTCTTTTAGGATGAGGGATTTGGTGGGGTATTCTTCCTTTTCTTAGAGGGATCCACCTCCTCTCCAGGAGGAGTAACCTCACCTTTGTTTTTCTCAACTTCTATGCCACCTAGGTCTTCATCATCACCTTCCTTCGCAGGTGAGATTGAAGTAGTCTTCGTGGATGTGCTATGGATATATTGAATTTCCGCATCCTTCTTATTCTTGTGTGGTCCAGGTGTATCCGACATAGCTTCAGGGATATCCATGTTGGACATATCTGCAGGGTCTGCTGCAACAAGGAGGTCTACCGAACATTCCTTAGTAATCTTCTCCAAGTTTTCTTCTGACAACTTATAGTACGAATGGAGTTGTTGTTTGTGCTCATCAGCGCACGCTGTGATATAAGTGAAGTGGCGGTCTGCGCTGAATTTGATCAAAGGTCTAAACATATGGAGTGTGTTTGGTGTGAGGCACGGTGTAGAATCTATTGCATTCTTTAATTGATTGTAATAAGCGTGGAAAATGACATTGGATTTCCACTACTTGTTCATGTCGATGGAGTACCACAACGTACAGAACTTCGCGGCCAGTGGTTCGAAGGGTTCGATCTATGGAAAAGTGGCACTTTATACTAGCTCCCAAGCTATGAATGTGATGATTATGAGCAACCAACCAAAGTGGAATTCATACCCTTGGTCTTGCGCTTGTCTGCAATCAATATCTAGCTGATTTACAAGGTACTTTGCCCAGTTCATTTGTATTCCCTCCATGCACTTTCCTGCGAGGTAAACTACAAATCCAATCACCTCTTTGGGTCTGTTCTTGCAGAATAACTTCCATGAAATCAACTGGAAATTGAGGTGCACTGTTGCATTCTCAATGGAGGCTACCTTGTAACCTCATGTGCCCTTCTCTAGATCGCCATATGTGTCTTTTATTTGGTGGGAGAGAACATGATCTGCAGTCTTTCCAGGGTAAAACTCATGCAGTTCAGGGCCCTACATGCTTAGCCCTATGATCCGATTGATCAGAATCATATCCACAGTGATGTGGTGGTCCAACCATAAGTATCCTCCATGGTAGCAAGACAACAAAAATCTGACGCATGCATTCACTTCCTGATGCCTCCCAAAATGTGGAATCTTCATTACATTGAGGAGGGTTGACTATGCGAGGTTATGCGTCCATTGCTGAGGGACAATATTCAGGTTCCTCCCTTTTGTGATAGTTAAGTACTTGTGCAGGGCTAGCATATTGTAAACCTTATGATCTCCAAGGTTAAAATCACTAAATTTCAGCGTAGTGAGCTTATCCTGGTCAACATGAACTGCACGCACTCATTTTGGGAGGTACGCAGTGACCAAAACATAGTCAAAGTTTCTGGGTACAGTTTCTCGATTCACTGTGCCACTTAGTGGTGGGATATACTTAGGCAAGATACTTGGGATCATCTTCATAGTGGCGAAGTCATTTCTGAGCTTAGATCATCTTTTCGAAGGCAATCGGGATGGTCCTGCTCAAGTAGTGGAGGGGGAAGCCGACAATGCTCCTGAGGATGATGCTTGTACACCTGTAGACACTCCTCACTCCAACATGACTCTCTTAGTCATTAAGTCAATTAAAAATTCTTCAACGATTTTCTTAGCAACGCTGAGCTCTTCCAACATACAATATTGGGTCAGCTAGCTCGAGTGCGAAAGGAATTCTGAGGCTACAGTGAATAGAATGGGAACAAGGCAATGCTCTTAGGGTGAGTTAATCTCAGGTTTCGAGCTCAAATTATCACTTATCAAAAAGTATTCTAGGTGCGTGGCATGATGGAATAAATAGGGGAAATTAGTAACGGTCTGCTGGCAACGATTATGATCCTTCATTAACTCTTGTTTGACCTGTTACGACACTTTTCAATAGTTGGATGACGAACCTTTTTTTTTTCTACCCGTTCGGAGCGGAATTCGAACGGATATATTGGCCCTAATGGCTATATTGCTTCATCATGGAAAAGTACTCTATGTCGTTGTTCTGATATCTCGGCGAAGTTCCAATTCTGCAATTTCCTTGTCTATGAAGTATCCTCTAGAACCTCTTGTAACCTTACAGTATTAGACCTTTTATTTCTTAACTTTCTAGCCTTCTTCCCAGTGAGCTTCGTCTTAGTAATGATTTTACCATTCTTATGCTTATCTTTTGTGGTCTTAGTTACTTCGCGTTGTTGAAATTCTTTCCTAGGGTTCCTGGATAATACTTCTTCTGTATCAAAAATAGGTAACTCAATCTGTTGTGGATCCTCTAGTGTTCTCTTAGCCTTGACATCGGAGTTGCTGGTATTAAATATCTCTGCTCTTCTGTTCTTCAATCAAGTGAACGATCCTTCTGGTCATAAAGTCTTTTAACTCTTGCTTCTTTTGTTCCAAAACTTCTTTTTCCTCTTTTCGTCTGGCTTATTCTCTATCAATCCAAGGTTTTCCTATGAGCAAGGTAAATAGGGCGTTGTCTTCAACAAATTTAATAATCTCAAAGTCTTCCTCTATCGAAGTTACATTGAAAGTCATAGGTATCCATGTGAGCCTTCCACATAGGTTTACTAGATTTCCTCTGAATAAACTTGTCCCTCCTAGGGAAGGGATCATGGCGGGCTTTCCTATAGCTTCCCAAGTTCTTTCTGGCATAATGTTCACTTGTGTTTCTTCATCAAGAATACAGTCAATGTCGAAGTACCCTATTCTTGCTTCGACTTGCCTCTTTTCTTTGAAGATCTCTGATAGCCTAACATGTCGATGATCATTCATGGTGTCTTTCATTTGGAGAAATATATTTTCTGATTCCTTCTGAGTTTCTACTATTTCTGGATCTGCCTTAGAGTTTTCTTCATTCAGATTCATTCTTTCAAGATTAGCAATCATTCTAGGGAAATCCAACACTTCATGGTCCAACGATTTGCAACAGAGACAACTAGGTCTTTTACAAGGGCATTCCTTACCAAGATGTCCCAGTCTTCTGCAACTATACCAGAGTGTTAACCCTCTCTTCCATTTAAACATTCCCCAACTTCTTCTGTACTACGCACCAGGATCATGGTAGCTAGCTTGCAAAAAATGCTTTCTAGGATCCTGTATCCACTTGTTAGTCTAGACATTATTTTTATGCATAGGTATGACATATCTATCATTATACTTATCAAATCTATTCATATCAAACTTTCTTTCAATATTAATGCCCTAGTTTTGAATCTAGGATAGAATCTATCAAGCATAGCTAGATCCATGCTTTAGAAACAAAAAAATTCACTTATCTTATTTCTACAGAGCACAATGCTTTCAGATCTAAAAACTTCTGACTATTCTTACCTTTATTAGAGCACAAAGATTTACAGATCTTACCTCTTTTCTGCAAATCTCACTTCTTTCTTTCAAAGATTTCCACTTTTACTTTTATTAGAGCATAGAGTGTTCATATCTCGCTTCTTTTCTTCGGATATGATCTTCCTTTCTTCAGATATGACCTTATTCCTAGCACAAAGCTTCACAGTTCGAGTAAAAATCTGTGCACTAGGGAAACAGATCTACGCACAGAGCTTTCTTTTGCACAAATTTTCTTCGTCCTCAGTTCCCAACAATCACAGTTTCTGGTACCGACAATGGAACCATTTGTTGGCACAGTGGCAGACCCAGGGTTCAACGCTCAAGAGCACACCAACAAATCCCTAACTACCGACCCTTTCGGCAACACCTGCGAATCAGATGAATTCTCACTCGAGGTAGAGGCAAGGGTGGTTGCAAGACTCATGTGTCTACAACCTTAGCTAGGACACAGATCTATGATTATATCCTTTATAGAGTACTCAACATCATTCATTAATCAATATTCACCCTTATTGTACTTCGCAGATAAGACAGAACATCGCAGTACTTGCTCAGATATAAGATATTTCAGTGCTTAGCAACAACAAAACATATTAGATACTGTAGATCAACACTAAGCATCCTCATACACATCATATATACTATTCATATACATCTATTGAATCACAAAACATAAGAAAATCTATCTAATCATGGCATAGCACTTACCAAGATAGTGAAAACACAAGGAATCAACAACACAAAGCATGACACACAAGTTTACGTGGTTCACCCCCACCCTGGGGCTATGCCCACAAAGTCTTCTTCTTCTTTATTAGCTTTGGTCAATCTGATTACAACACAGAGCTTAACTATACTCCGCATAGGACAGGAGATCTACGCACACCTCGCTAGATCCTCCTTCCCTGAGTAGATCTAACAAAGATCCTTCTTACAATCTGTGCACTCAGTACTTGTAGCACTTGGACTCAACTCTGCAAGCCTCTTACAATCATGCATAGAGCATTTACATTTGATCACACAGATCTAATTACTAGAACTAAGCCATTGACTATTATTGCATTGCCTAGCTACTTATTTATACTTTAAAACATAGGCCTAAACATGGGTAAAACCATGGGCCGACATCCCTTCCCCATTACATTAACCCAAAAACCTAAAAGGGCCCCAAAAGTGGGTCGAGATCTCGTGATCTCTGCTTATCCTGGCGCTCCATCTTTGACAGGGTGTCGATGTCCAAAAACGGTCCAATATGACCAAGTGTTCCACAAAACTTGGTCAAGGGCCAACAAAAGTATGATGTTTATGACACTTGCAACACTTATGGTCAAGATGTGACACTTGCGAACAAGATGCGATACTTACAACACTTGTAATGATGACACTTGTGACACTATCGAAGTGAGTAATTTTGATGTGTAACAATGACTTGGTGAATGTGAAGTTGATCCCATCTATAATGCCTGACTACATCCCACCCCTGGCCAGTGCGGTGAGTCGTGACAGTGTCCCAAGGGACTTAGATTACACCCTGGTTACTACGTACCTCTCGAAGGGGATACGTGTAGTTCGAACCCAGCTAGACAAGATCATGACATTAAAATTCAGCAACTTCAACCTAGGGGATCGCAAGAACCATAGCATGCTCTCCCCTCACAGGTACTTGACTAGGAAGAAGGGGAAGAACTTGAGGATAATCCCCCAACCATGGACCATGAACCTCACGCAGTCCACTATCTTGAACATGATGAAGATACCACATTTTGGAAGGCACCAGGAAGTCAATGTGTGCATTAAGCTCCTGTTGTTGTGTTACCATGGCAGTTATCTGTGGCTAGACAGACACATCATCATTGATCCATAGGACCATTGGATTGAGCATGAAAGGACCAGACCCGCAAGATGTCTACCCAGGGAAGGCTGCAGATTGTTCCTTGGCATAGAGGATTAAGGATACCTATGGCAATGTAGAAAAGGGGACGCTAGGATACAAGGTAGCCTCCATCCAGAATGGTGCAGTGCGCCTGGCCTGCCAACTGATCATAGGGAAGATAGTGAGAATGAATATACCTACACAGGTCATAGGGTTCATTGTTGACCTCGCTGGAAAATGCGTAGAAGGACTACAGATGAATTGGGCAAAGTACTTAGCCAACCAACTAGAATTGGATTGTCGTGAAGCTCGGGATCAGGGATAGGAGTTCCAATTTAGCTGGCTCCTGATCCTCATCGATTTTACAGCTTGGGATATGATGGAAGGTGTGACCTTCCATGACATTGATTCGTTCAAGCTACTCGTTATCAAGTTTACCATGCTCTAGTATTCGAGCGATATGGGAAAACAGTGGAAATCGAATGCATTATTCCATACCTACTATCTCCAGTTAAAGAGGGCCATTGAAACTGTCACTCGTATGACACCGAACACCCTACACCGGTTCAATTCCCTTATGAATTTCTGCACAGATCGAGATTTTACTTATATCATTGTGTGCACAGACGAGAGTAAAGAAGAAATTCAGTCATATTATAAGCTCACATAAGAGGACCTAGAAGAGAGAACTAAGGTTTGGCCTGTAGAGCTCCTTATCCCTGTTGACCCCATAGAATTGTCCAATTCATAATTAATCAGAATCTCGAAGGCCACTCGTGAAGAACATGACACACCTGGAACCAACAGAAGGAAGAATATAGAACAGGTATAGAACCTGAGTAGTGCATCAGAAGAAACTACTTCAGAATCACCTGCAGGAGGAGGTAACGATGAAGTAGATAAATAAGAGAACAAGGAAAGAATATCAGCAGAAGAAAGGCGAGGTAACATTGCCTAGGGATCCTATTGATGAGACTGATCCATCTAAGAAAATAAAGGTTTCTCCCATGAAACCTATCTCACGGAAGAAATCCAGAGCTAGTAAGACCAAGTTGCAGACTGTTCTCACGCTCAATGAATTTGACTTCATCATTGCAGATGTATCAAATGCCTCACATGAAATTTTGAATAACAACGAAGCCAAACCAGAAGCCATGTATGATAGAATTGAGACAAAGCTAAGAGGAGTTCAACAAGCCCTTCACTCCAACTGTGCATTTTGTACTGCACCCTTTTCATCAGAAGAACCAGAGTTGGGAGGCGAGCCTTCCCAATTCCACAGAATAGTTGATGCGACCAAATCTCGCCTTTGTCGTGCCCAGGAAGAAAAGGAATAGGCCATAGTGGCCTTGAAACAAGCACAAGAAGTGGTGATAGAGTAACGCATGATTGTGCAATAGGAGAAAGCTGCCCTCCAGTCAAAATTCGAAGAAGAGAAAGCACAAATCCAGGGAGAGAAGGAACAGTTTCTCTCTGAGAAGGTTGGAGTAAAAGAGGCATTCAATAGAGAACTATGCTCTGTGATGGGCTTAGAGTGAAAGGAGGAAGACCCAATATATGATCAAGTAGCAAAGCTCGCTGAAGATGTTCAATAGCCTCAACAAAGAATAATAGATCTAGAATTGAAGTCAGTGCCAAACACTCCGTAGGATGTGTGGGATCAAAGAGAAGCAACTGCTTGGAGTGTAGTTGAGAGAATCAAGACATTCTCCATGGAATGTAAACAACTCAGTGATCACAATGCATTAACTTATGAACGACTTACTGAGGATCCCGAACTAAAGACACTGGATTCCCAACTCCAGGAGGCAAAGAAACAAGTAGCAACGGTACAAGCACAGTTGAAGCTCTTGTCTGTAGTTGAAAGAATGAAAATATCCCAGGAACAACACACTGTTCAACAACAAGTCCACGCCATACAGAGAAAAGTCATGGAAGTGAATCAAAGGCTCCAACCAGTCCAAGACATAGCTTGTCAACTATTTGAGGAGATTGAAGGATGAGGACCAAAACTATAGAAATTAGTGTTAATATTATGGTAGCTTCGAGAGGTATGAACCTCTATTGTGACCTGTGACAAGACTAGAATCCTCTGGAAGGAAGCAAAGAATTGAAGGAAACCCTAGACAAGTTGTCGGCTGGATAAATACATTTAAAATGAATGTATTGATACCTAGAAGGAGAATTCGGCCCCAGTTAGCCTGCCCAGTTCACTATAAATACAGGGTGCCAATCCTCATTATTCATCATCTCAGCAGTTGCAAAGAAATCCAAATCTGCGCAGGCAGTTTGATCCAGATTATTTTCGGCCCAAAATGAGATTAGAGATATAATAAAGAAATTCACAGAGATATCGCAGATATTCAATAATATATTAGAAATATATCAGAGATGAAACCATAAACACAGAGATACAGTAATACATTATTTCTATTAATGAAATAAATGTACAGAGACTTTAAAAATACAGAGTGAAAGACTCGCTAGAATGGTGGCATCTTATCTCTAAGAAGAGATGTGACGGCTACTCGCATTCGCAAGAAGATGATTACAATGAG
>SNQJ01S0184401.1:0-11715 GCA_010110895.2 Picea sitchensis
TTTAGGGAGATTGCTCATGTATGGGAGTTTAATTCCCAAAAATTTTAAAATATGATAGTGGGTGTGTTACATAGAATCTGGAGAACTCGATCCTGAAACCTATGGACCAGAAACCTATGATCATGACATATGTGACCCTATAAGTTGTGGTCCAGTCGTCACCAAAGCTAGTGGCCCTGAACTCTGTGTCACTAAATTGTGTTGTGGACTCACCTGAATCTGAGGTGATGACTTCTCACCCCTCTCAGTCCCACGTGACTTCCTAAAGGATCCATCCCCCTCAAATCTCTCACCCCTTCTCAAATTGTCTTCCTCACGGAACGAATGTATATGCAGAAAGCCTTTGAAGTCTCGCTATACCCAACAAAGATCCCCTTCTCTGTCGTGGGTTCTAGCTTTGTCCTCTTCTCAGAAGGGACATGTGAATATGTAAGGCACCCAAAAATCCTAAAGTGCCCAACATCAGGCTTCTTCCCAGAGAAATATTCCTCGGGAGTCTTGTCCCCCAATGCTCTGTGTGGACTCCTTTTCTTCAGATAATCTGCAGTATAACATGCCTCTGCCCAAAGAAAAAGTGGCAGCCCTTGATCATGCAACATGGATCTCGCAGCCCCAACTATGGCCATGTTCTTCCTCTCTGCAACCCCATTCTATTGTGGGTTGTAAGGAACAATCAACTCTCTCCCGATGC
Source organism: Picea sitchensis (assembly GCA_010110895.2). Classification (NCBI taxonomy): domain Eukaryota; kingdom Viridiplantae; phylum Streptophyta; class Pinopsida; order Pinales; family Pinaceae; genus Picea; species Picea sitchensis. Next base: position 692 of record SNQJ01S0184401.1, read on the forward strand.
CCTCTCTTGCGTAGAATTCATTAAACTCTTTGGAGGTATACTCAACCCCATTTTCTGTCCTCGGAACTCTTATTTTCCTCCCAGTCTGGTTCTCCACAAGAGATTTAAACTCTTGGAACCAATTGAATACCTGTCCTTTGGTCTTCATGAAGAAAATCCAAGACTTCCGAGAGAATTCATCAATGAATATGACATATTACAAACAACCACTCAAAGATGTAGAAGACATAGGACCAGATACGTCAAAATGAATCAGATCGAGTATACCTGCTACTCTACAGTCACTGCGTGGAAAAGCAGTCTTGGTGTACTTTCCCAAAGAACACCCCTTGCACAACTCCTGGTACTTTGTACTGAAATTTGGCACTCCAATCAAAATCTCCCTCAGTATCCTCAAAGCCTCATGATGCAAATGGGCCATCCTCTTATGCCATAGCTCATAAAGATCATTATTGTTGGTAGTATGAAATAATGCACTAGTTGGCTGAAACATGAGCTTGTACAACTTCTCATGTCGAGTCCCAATCACTTCGGTCAAAGTGATATTGGACCCCTTGGGAAATAGGAGCACCTGTCCATCATGGAAAAACACCTCATAACCCCTCTCCTCAATAGTAGAAACCGAAATCAAGTTCTTCTTCAAGCCATGAACATATAGGACATCTCTCAACAACATGGGAGGTAGAGACTCCCTCCTAAATGATATTTTCCCACTACCAACTTCCTTGACCACCCGATCATCTCCAAGCACTACCTCAAGATCACCAATATGTGTAAGATCTGTCAATTGCTCATGAACACCTGTCATATGGAGGGAGGCACCACTGTCAATATACCAGACACTGGAATGAGTGGCTCTAGTGGAAATAAATACCACTAAGGAAAAATCCTTATCGAACCTGGTGGAAAAATCATCCATCTCTGTTGAAGTTGTTTTCTACTTCTTCTTCTTATTAGGACATTGTCCTGCATAGTTCCCAAACTTGTGACATGCAAAGCACTTTACTTTTCTCATATCATTCTTGCCTTCACTATGCGGTTTTTTTCCTCCCTTAGTACCCTTCTTGAACTTCTTCTTGCTAGTATCAGCAAGAGCCACATTCTCCTCATCATTACCAGTAGATGAACTGCCATGCACTTAACCTCTTTGGGTCTCCTCGTGAACAAAGTCATCCCAAAGACGTTCCCACTTGGGAAGGTTCTCCCTACCCACAATTCCCTCAACAAAAACAACCCATTGTTTGGTCACCCCATTCAATGTTGTCCTCACAAGTTCACTGCTAGCAATGGCCTCCCCAACAACTCCAAGTTCATCTCTCACCTGTGTCAACCTGGTAAGATATGTGACCACATTTTCAGCCTTGGTCATTTTAATGCTTTTCAATTTCTCTCACAAAACCATCTTCCAATTCTCTTTTGTACTTTGATACAACTCTGTCAAGGACTCCCACATATCATAGGCATTTGTCTTCCGAGTCACATGAGGAATAAAATGGTCCTTGATGGCGTTAAGGATGATTCTTTTATCCTTGATACTCTTGGTGTATGCTGCTATAAGAGTAGGATCTGTGGGTAAATTCAATGGGTTTGTTGTGGAATTCTCAACAATTCCACATAACTCACTTTCCTGTAACAAAAAAATCATTCTCTCCTTCCAAGCACCAAATTTTATTGCCCCATCAATTATGTCCTCAACCCTTAAAACAATAGCCATTGACCCTTTTCTGTTGAAAATAAAAAAATTCAAACTTATGTCCGGTGAAGTAACTTTTGTCCCCTTTTTTCTTGCTTGTTGATATAAATCTGCCTTTCTTTAACTCATCTCTGATACCATGTAAAATTTCAGAGCCCACCCAGTTTCAAGTCTCACTGATTTTTATTAGTGTTTAATTCCTAAAAGCCATATTTATGACAGCCATAAATACTCAACAAATAAACATATTTTTCAAAACTGAAACATGAGGATTTTGAACAATATTTAATGCAAAAATAAAATATATCAGTAGCACAATATTCAGAAAATTATTTGCACAAAGATTTTTGGTCTAACAACAACCCTGGAAAAACCCACAAGGGGAAAACCAGTGAGAGAGGGATTTTTATTATTCATAGCTTCAGAGAAAAATTCTTTTACAGCAGTCTTATTCTCAGCAAAAATTCACAAACTTATCTCAGAAAATTTTGAGCAAATCTCCTTCAGAAAATCCCCAAAATGAAGCTCCTCGAAAAATGTACCTGAAATACATATTGTTGTACGACTGTCTCAGCATTAAATGTTGTACGAACGTCTCCTCAATTTCTGTGCCAAAAATCTATATGATTGTACAACTGTCACAGCATTAAATGTTGTACGGACTGTCTCGAAATTCATGCCCTCTTTTTCTGAGTTTGTTGTATAGATTTTACATCATTAAATACTTCTCGAAATCTATGCCACATTGCCTCGAAGTGCATGTTGTACCTTGTTGTGCAGACTGTGCTCTTCCACAGTTGTACGGCCTCCCAAAATCCATAGCATACGACCTCTAGCTGGCTATACTTTCTTCCTTGGAATCCGTGTTGTACTTTTGTCTTGGATATCGTGGCAATGCTCAACAACCTCCTCATTCTCAAGCTTGACCTCTCTCTCTTCTCATTCTCTCTCAAAAATGAATGAACAACCCAAGAATGGGTGAACCCTCCTACCCTAATCGAGTCAATGGAGGGAAGGTAAAAATACATCTTATCCAATGGTTGAGATTATATGAGATGAATGGTGGAGATTAAATCACTTAAGTCACCCACTTTCCCTAAGTCCAAAAAGTCACTTTTAATTTACATCTCATAAATTAAATGACTAGGGTCCACATTAGGCACTTTCTCACCCCTTAGGCACCTAGGTGATGAGAAACACTTGCCTAGGTACTTTTTAATTATTTTAACAACACATGTACTTGAAATTTGTTATCTTGTTTCCTACTCAAATTCCCAAGATCAACCTAAATGGGAGAAGGCCATGCAAATAGAAATAGATTATTTGGTGAAGAATCACACTTGGGAATTAGTTCCCCGACCACAAGGAAAGAATTTTGTGAAGTGTCGATGGGTCTACCGGGCCAAATTTACCTCTGAAGGTGTTGTTGAGCATCATAAATCTCGCTTGGTTGTGAAGGGATTTTCTCAACAAGAAGGCATCAACTACACTGAGACCTTTTCTCATGTTGCAAAGATGAAATATGTTCAACTGGTTCTTTCTCTTGTTGCTCAATTGAAATGGAAGTTCCATCAGATGGATGTGAATAGTGATTTTCTTCATGGTGACCTATCAAAATAAATTTTCATGGAACAACCTCCTGGTTTTGTGATAGATTCTAACCTGGTTTGTTGTGTCAAGAAGTCTCTCTATAGTTTGAAACAAGCTCCCCAAGATTGGTATGCTAAGATCGATAGTTTCTTTCTTTGACTTGGTTTCAAACATTGTGAATTTGATCATAGCTTATATGTACTCCATACTAATGAAAACACTTTGATTGTTTTTATATATGTCGATGACCTTGTCATAACTGGCAATAGCATTGATCTTGTTCTTAGATTGAAGAATCAATTTGATGACTCCTTTGACATGACAGATATTGGTACTTTGCATTATTTTCCGGGTCTTCAAGTATTACCACTATGTGATGTTTTTTTTTTTTATTTCTTAATATAAATATGTAATGGATATTTTAACACATTTTAATATGGCAGATTGTAATCCATGTGCTACTCTTTTTCAATCTGGAGTAAGGTTGAATAAAACTTGTCAAACACCCAAAGTCGATGCTACACTCCATCAACTACTGGTTGAAAGTCTCATTTATCTTAGTCAAAGTCGACTTGACATCTCCTTTGTTGTTAGTGTGGTTTCTTGGTTTATCTAGAACCCCAGAGAAAACCACTGAAAAGTAGTCAAACGAATTGTCTTTTATCTGAAGGGAACCACTCATTTTGGTATCAAGTAATTTTGAAGTTCATGTTTGTTGGTTGGCTTCAATGACTCTGACCAGGCCGGTGACAGTGATGATCAGAAGTCCACTTATGGCTATGTGTTTCACTTCAGCACTAGACCGATCGTTTGGTCGTGCAAGAAACATAAGGTAGTCTCATTGTCAACTACAAAAGAAAAACACCGTGGCACCATTCATGCAGGTACAAAGGAAGTATAGATTCGCCAACTTCTGGATGAACTTAGCTTTCCTTTTTAGACCTCGACTACAATCTACTATGACAATCATAGTTTCATTAATCCAGGAGGATCTTTACAATCAACATGTTTCAATTGACTTCAGTTGTAGCCAACATAGTCCAGTGAACAAAGAGCTCACAGGGAACTGTCCGATGTATGAGGTCTATTGGACTTCATCTGCAAGGGATATATCTTATTGATGTTTTGGGAAAAATGGAAAAAACACGATGTAAAATGATTAATACTTGAGCTTGGTTCTCATAAATTAAGTATTTTTCATTATAAAAATAAATTATTAGGTGCAAAAGCCATGTTGGTTTTTAGTTCCTAGTCTCAAGGAGAGTCCTAAGGGGAGTTGAGATCTTCATGGATGGTTGAGAGATATGCTCCAACAAATCCCTTGAGATATGTCAGGATCATAACTAAGGGGATCTTGAGAGATATTATCTCATGAAAATATTAAGGTGGTTTAAGATGGAGATGTTATATAAACCCTTCTTGGGGGTCAGGAGGGGAAGAGCATGTGGAGCGCTTCTCGAGAGCTTGTTGATTCATGAGAATTATTTGAAAAGGAGAAGCAGGTTGTAGGCTTGTTTATGTAGCCCTTTTAAAGAATAATCAACAAAGAAGGTTCATGGGATTCATGAACCCGGAGACATATCCAGGGGGTCTAGTGAACTTCGTTATCACATTGTTGTCAACATTATATGTGTGTGATTTGTTGCATTCTCACTTTTTTTAGTAGAGTTTTATTTGCAACCATATATAGTAATTGTGACAAATTGTGACAGTTATGATTTCATGTTAATGTACTCAGTAATGAATCATTCTTCGTTGATCTAAGTTTCCCTTCTTCACATGCAACTTCGTTAGAAAAATATCTTAAGTTGAAAAATTGGATGTAAGAAAATTCTCACCAAGTTTTCAGTCAAGTGGTATCTGAGAAAGTAAGAATAATGGAGAAATTCATATTGTTCTTGGATATTGTCGTATCTCTATTTGTTGACTAATTCACAAGCTAGAGAGAGAAGAAAAAATATTCTATCCTTGCAGCCACAAAGGTCTATGCAATTATCTGCAAAATTATTTCACATAATTCTCAGGATGGAGAAAGTGTGTGATTAAGGGATGGAACACCCTCAGCTCAGTGATAGTAGGTCATGGAAGATGACGATAATCCATAGCTCGGAGCAGTCTTCGACATGAAGATCAAGAGTAATTTCCATGCATGGGGAATTTTCATGGAGGACTTAACTACACTTTCTATTATGGAGAAATCCATTGGTCTCATCATTTTGAGGCTCAACAATCAAAAGCTCATGTGCTTGGAATTTTGTTGCCCATTTTTTTTTGGGTCGAACCCAAATATCCCTCACGTTCTTCTAGACGAGGCATTTCAAATTAGGAGCAAAGAGATGGATAAGCGTCAAGGTCAAAACTTGAAATATTTGCTCCAAAGGCGCGGGTTGCTACCCATCCTCATAGTATGGAACTCCATGTTGGTATTTGTGGGGATGTCATAACTAATCATCTTTGATGAATTTGTTACTGCATATAAAAAAAAAAATAGGTCAGAGCACAGTGTGCTATTTTGGCCATAGTTTCTTAGACAAGTAAGCAAATTGTTGAGAATGTTGTTGTCGTGATTGATGGTATTTCTTTGGCAATTCCGAAAATTTGGGCGAACCCCCCGATTTTGTCTTCATAAAGTGGCATATAGAGGAGGTGAACACGAGATTTCTGGGGATGCATATTAAATTATTTGCATCAAGAGTTGTTGGAGTTGACAACTTACAAATCAATGCTAAGATGGAAGATATTTTAAGAGAATCAATTCTGAATGAGAGATATCATGTGAGTATTGACACGACATTAAGTTGCAATGATATAGTCATGAAGTTTTTGGTAGGTTGGCACCATTGTTCATGTGCAAGTTGAAGGTTGAACCCGAGTCATTTTGTGAACCAGTACAATGCCTCTACCAATGAACCAGTGTTTTTTTTATCAAAGGATGCAGATCGAGATGAAGAACATGGACCCCTCGATTGTCAATACACTTTGCAGGTTGATGATTGGAGAATTATTCACAATCGCCATCGATATTGTTGAAATCGAGAGCTACTTGTCATCTCTCAATGACGAGTTTCTTGCGCATAGGCTTGGGTTGATTTCCCTCGTGAGTGAATGCACCATGGAAATGTGATTCTACTACGACTGCAACACCTGTGAAAATAATTCCGAGTGTTATTACTATTCAATGAAGTTAAGCTCAATGTGAAATGCGATGGTGATCAAACCATACATGTCATGAGCTTAGATCTCATGTCTTTCGATATGATAAATAATTATGTCGTCAAGGTGGACCATGCTGCTAGTATGAACGTCTTTGATGCCTCTAAATAAAGGGCATAATCATTGTGAAAACTCGACATGGCCAGGAATTGAAGCATCGTGCGATATCCAGAAAGGGTATTGGTAAGACCATGCAAAATGGTCTCTAGGAGAAACGATTACTTTCAGCGCTCATGTATCTGTATTTTACAAGTACACTTGACCAATGTTCATAAGGACATGAACAAAAATCTTGGAAATTACCCATACCATGGAGAAGTATGCCAAGGAATATCTTTGACAGAATTCTTGGCGCAATCTAGTTTGATGCAACATTACAAATTATGTTCATTTTGTTTGACAAAAACTTTTGATAGTTTCTCTTAGCATTCAAGGGTGCATAAGGTTGTGTAATGTTTCTTTGGAGGACATCCTCTAGTACTTTTGGTGGGTTTGTTTCCCATTTTTGGACATTCATTAGGTGCACATTCTTTGTAGTGGATTTGGAGACCATAGAGTCTATCACTAGTGAATTTATTTATGTTGCCAAAATGTAATGGGTTTTGTAGCCACTTCTTTGTAGGAGGCATTGCTTTGATTAAGCCCATTTTGGCAATCTTTGTAAAACGTGTTTATGAGTGTTTTATAAACTCGTGGAAAGTATGTTCTTGCTTAAAATTTTTGGAAAACTTGTAATCATGTAAGCTACAGATTTGCATATCGATGCAAGTGTTGGCTTCATCAACATCCTCATTCTGAAATACAAAGGTGAATGACAAGAAGGGTGTGGATTTTTCAACGACATTTTCTATGCAGATAAAGTAGTGGGGAAATGCATCATGGAGTGTAAGACTCTTCCTAAAAAGATAGTTGTAGATATTCCAGATACTTTTGGAGGTCCAAAATTTTTCTCCATGGGGAGGTGTGATCCAGGATAATATTTATAGTGAACATGTTTCAATTGCCTTCAGTTGTATCCAACATAGTCCAACCAACAAAGAGCTCACGGGGAGTTGTCCGATGTATGAGGTCTATTGGACTTCATCTGCAAGGGATATATCTTGTTGATGTTTTGGGAAAAATGGAAACAACAAAATGTAAAATGATTAATAGTTGATATTGGTTCTCATAAATTAAGTATTTTTCATTATAAAAATAAATTATTAGGTGCAAAAGCCATGTTGTTTTTTAGTTCCTAGTCTCAAGAAGAGTCCTAAGGGGAGTTGATATCCTCATGGATGGTTGAGAGATATACTCCAACCAGTCCATTGAGATATGCCAGGATCCTAACTAAGTGGATCTTGAGAGATATTATCTCTATGAAAATATTACGGTGGTTTAAGATAGACATGTTATATAAACCCTTCTTGGGGGTTAGGAGGGGAAGAGCTTGTGGAGAGATTCTCGGGAGCTTGTTGATTCGTGAGAATTCTTTGAAAATGAGAAGCATGTTGTAGGCTTGTTTATGTAGCCCTTTTAAAGAAGAATCAATAAAGCAGGTTCATGGGATTCATGAACCTAGAGATGTAGCTAGGGGGTCTGGTGAACTTCGTTATCACATTGTTGTCATAATTGTATGTGTGTGATTTGTTGCATTCTCACTTGTTTGAGTAGAGTTTTATTTGCAAGCATACACAATAATTGTGACAATTATGATTTCATGTTAATGTACTTAGTAATGAATCATTCTTCGTTGATCTAGTTTTACCTTATTCACATGCAACTTCGTCAGAAAAAGATCTTAAGTTGAAAACTTGAATGTTAGAAAATTCTCACCAAGTTTCCGGATCAGTTATTCAAGTTGCTGAAAACCATGTTTCCCACAGTAAGATGAAACATGCCGATCTCCATGCTCACTATTTGAGACAGTTGGTTCATGAAAACATTGTCTTTGTTGTCTATTGCAGAATAGATGATCACGTAGTTGATATCTTCACTAAGCCTTTATCTGAAGCTATATTTATCAAGTTTCATATGATGCTTGAGCTTCAAGAAGTTGCAATTATCGGGAGGTGTCCTACTCATGTAATTTCACCTCCTAAATCTTCAAAGTTGTGTGTTGATGGGGGTGTGTTCAAACATCAAGTTCTGATGGTTCATCACACTTCTCCTGGAATCAGTCGATCGAGTGAACGACCTACATCTGGAAACAGTTGGTTGGGAAATCGACAAGATATCTACATCAGTCGGTCGAGTAGTCGACAAGTTTGGTGATTGGACAATCAACCAGCTATTGAAGACAGTTGGTTACTGGATCAACCAACCGAGCAATTGACTACGAGTTAGACACATGGATGGCCAGGTCGATCATTCTTGTCAATCTGACTATATAGTGCGGAATTGATGGAGTCAACTCTAACCACCGATGGTTATATGTGGACAAGATCCTCCCTATTTCAGGGAAGTCGGTTAGATCTTGAAGCTATAAATAGCAGACCCAATGGGTCATTATTATCATGTCGATATTGTTTTTTTTGTACAAGATGTCTAATATGCATTGTGATATTCTTATCACAATGCATTGTGCTTAAGTGTTGTAATCATGTCTTTAAACACCACCTTCTATCTTTGAAAAATTATTTCTCTTCAATTATCTACAATTCTATTTATCTATTTTGTATCAGGTTATACCCAATCCCCAACATAATTAGTATCATAATCAGTTCAATTAATATGGTTGGATGTCGTTGCTTAAGGAAATTTTAAAATTTTGAAAATGAATTATTCTTTTTGACAAATACTCAAAAATATTTCATATATACACCAAGAGAAATTACATCGCATCACCATCTTTGAGCCAATGAAAAGTTTAAGAGATAAATTTTAAAAATTCAAAATATTATTTTAAGGATAAACATTAAAAAATCTTTTTAATAAACATTTTAAGGATAACTTAGGAAAAACAACTTGAAATAATATGATAAAAGGTAAATGAAAACTCTAACCGAAAACTATAGTCCTTGCTTTGGTAGGGGATCAAATAACATGCAGAAAAATCACTATTTCCATTAAAAAAATGTATTACAAATTTAATGAAGGCGTATATAGTTCATCATATTTTCAAAATATGGTTTAGGGTATGAACCAAGGAGGAAAATAGGTGGCCCTTATTTTGCTGTACTTGTAATAGTTCCATGCAAAATGAATTATTCAAATAGGGTTTAGGATATGAACGAAGGAGGAGAATAGGTGGCCCTTATTTTGTTGTACTCGTAGCAGTTCCATGCAAAAGGAATTGAATAAGATATTTATATCCACCTTGGAAGAAGATATTGTCACCTCAAAAGCATTTAACACTTGAGATGTTTGCTTTACATATTGCTTAGAGTTGTTTTATTGTTGATGAAGAAATCTCATTAATGAGGGCATATGGGTCTTAGTAGGAAAAGGTGAGGCGGATGCATGATGTAGATTAGGAAGGCGAACATCCAATTCTAGGGAAGTGTATGCATAAGCCGTCTTTGCAGGATGCAAATTTCAATGTGCAAATGCACTTTGTTTAAAGATATAAATACAATATGAATATTATTCAAAAAGTGGTTCTCATTTAAAATAAAAATGAGAACCAATTCTAGTGTGCACTAATTTTATAATAGCTTGGTTTATAAAAATGAGAATTAATTTTACTATGCACTAATTTGTCATTAAATTAAATGTTAATGTGCAAATGCTTTAAACAATATACTATAAACAATAATTCAAAAAATGGTTATGATTTAAAATAAAAATGAGAACTATTGTGCACTAATTCTACAATAGCTTGATTCATAAAAATGAGAATTAAATGTCAATGTGCAAATGCACTATGTTTAAAGATATAAATATACATGAACAATAATTCAAAAAATGGTTCTCATTTAAAATAAAAATGAGAACCAATTCTAGTGTGCACTAATTCTACAATAGCTTGGTTCATAAGAATGAGAATTAATTTTAGTATGCACTAATTCGTCATTTGCTTGGATAGCTTGGTAGTGTGTATTAATTTTACAATAGCACGGTTGCACCTAGTCTGTATACCTACTATGGAGGTGTGTCTTATGTTGAATATATATAGTATAAGAATGTAAATAAAAAATCACAAAAATCTAAAAAGAATTTACAGAAATTGTCATATCAATAAATAATTGTTTTACAAGAACATTAAAATGATAATATATATAATTGGTTACATCAAAATCCAAACATTTATAAAAGTCACAACTTTTTTATAGTTTTTTAATAAATTAAGAAATAATTGTTTTTAGAAAAACATTAAAATGAAAATATATAGAATTGGTAATATCAAAGCTAAAACATCTTATAAAAGTGACAACCACCTTCTTTACTTTTTGTTTTTTAATAAAGAAAAGTTAACAATAACATGTGAAGGTTGTTACATAATACTTTTAGAAAATTCCATATTAAATATTTTTAAATTTATTTTTTATATTTTAAAAATAAAGTCATTTCACTACGGAATTGTGCCCCATCTACAATCTTTTTAACC
>SNQJ01S0184401.1:16543-30592 GCA_010110895.2 Picea sitchensis
GCCCCCCACATATTCAATCTATCTAAATCTATGTTTATACTTTTCATAGGTGACTTGATAAACCAGGGATACACATGCCTATCTAGGTCTTACAGACATATGCCCATTTACATGCAATCAATAATCTTTACAACTTCAAAATAAATACATTTTTTTTTCACTATGACTCAACCATCATCGCCCCGCACCTTCTATGTGAACACAGTTGGTGAGACACAACAGACAAAAAAAAAATTCATCAACCATACCTATCGTTGAATTTGCTTATTTTGTGGAGTCCTCCTTTGATGCTTGTTGTATTTTCCAACAATCCTTCTTGAGATGCCCAGATTTACCACAGAACCAACATTTCCCCCTACCCTTACTGTATTTTGACTTAGACCTGGCTGTACCTTTCTGATCTTTCCCTCCTTATGTAGATCAACCTCTGACCACCATTGCTTCTGCTATTGAGGTTTCCTCAGACAACAGAGATCCCACAACAGTGTCATAATCAATGGCATATGTTGAGCTGAACCACATAGATGTGAAAAGATGATCCAAGTACTCAAGCAACGAACACAATAGTGTAACCGCCTTGTCCTCATCTTTGTACATTATGTCCATACTAGATAATTGGCAAATCAGAGTATTGAAAACATTCAAGTGATCAACACTTTTTGTACCTTCTTTCATCCGCAAGTTGTACAACTGTCTCTTCAAGAAGATTATGTTTGTCAAGGACTTTGTCATATATAGACTCTCGAGTTTGTTCCAGAAACCTGATGTTGTCTCCTCTTCAGCAATGTTAAACAACACTTCATCTTCCAGACATAATCGAATGGTACTGAGAGCTCTTACATCCAAATCTTCCCAATCCTCGTTTTTCATTCTTTTCGGTTTCTTTATCTTTCCAGCCAACACTTTTTGCAATCCTTATTGCACAAGCATATCCCACATCTTGAGCTTCCATAGCACAAAGTTATTCTTACTGCTGAATTTCTCCACCTCAAACTTAAAACTCTACATCTTTGTTATTAGCACAAAAAATCATCCAAACCAAATTTATAATACTAAACCTTTATATGGAAAAACCAATCTTAAGTTCAATATTGAACCCAAAAACCAAAATATTAATTTAAAAGATTTAACCTCACAAAAAACCTTTTTTAAAATACATCCACCTCTTCATATAAAGTCAATCCTCTATAAAATATGAGTGCAAGACATCCGCCTTTATAAATATTTAGTATATATGTCTTAAGACCTTCTTACCATAAAACAAAACTTCCACCTTAAACGTCTCCTATGCATTCCACCTATTTATCCATAAAAGCGATCCTTTAAAAAAAATCTGCTTTGTATATTACCTTAAAAAGAACCGTCCACACTTCATACTTTTCGAGTTCTCTGCAAATATTTAGTTATGTGCATATACCCATGTACCAAGGCTATCGCTTCCCCGCAAGGTGTATCCAGCGATGAAAATTGGTTATCGCTCCCCTTGCATGCGATGATCTCCGAGTATTCACGCTTTTTTTTGCCATAAGCTTTTACGCTCACATCACCATCTAATAGAGTCCACCACACTGAATTTGGATCATAAAGGATGGCAGGTCTTGCTCCATGAGGTAATAAGTCTAGTGTTGTGGTAAGTGTCATTTTAATAAACAAAGCATTTGAACATGTTGCAAAGAGTCCTTTCTTGATTTTGAAAACGTTTGCTTGGAAATTATGCTTTTTGCCTCATTTCACCTTGGTGGTTGGCATATTTTCCTATCAAGTGGGTCACCCTCGTGGATAGGGTTTCTACTGAAGGGTCTCCTTGAAAAGTCATCGCACCACTCTCGTCTATACTTACCATTTTCCACACTCATTTCCCTTTGTTTCCTCATCTTTTGGGTTCTCCACATTGACCCAAAAAGGACTTATACATCACTTTATGAAAAAAGGAGTTAATGACTCGGAAGTAGATTACAACTACTATAAAGAATAATAAACTATGCTAAAAAAAAAAGTAAACACAAAAAATAAAAACCATAAAAATATAGTTACTCACCCAAACCCCAAATTAATGCTAAAACTTAAAAACCCTAAAAAGGAGACCCTAATAGAAATATAAATCTTTTATTTCATAAATAAGTATAAAAATTACATAAAAAGTTTTAAAAAATTATAAAAAATAAAATTAAATAAAAAAATTATATTTAAAATATATCCCAAATTAATGCTAAAACTTAAAAACCCTAAAAAGGAGACCCTAATAGAAATATAAATTATTTATGAAAACCCTAATAGAAATATAAATCTTTTATTTCATAAATAAGTATAAAAATTACATAAAAAGTTTTAAAAAATTATAAAAAATAAAATTAAATAAAAAAAATTATATTTAAAATATATTAAAATAGCGACATAGATAAACCAAACATTGACTATTAATATTAATAATATATTAACTATCACTACTAATAAATTAATAAAAACGAAGGCAAAATTTTCGGGGAAATATATAATCAAAAGGACCATCACAAGCACATGACAAATGACAAAGGATATCAACGAGAATATTGTGGCGTTGATTATCACACTAAGTTAATTTTTATTTAATAATTTTTAAAAGTTATATATATATATATATATATATATATAAAACATGGTGTTGGATATATAATATTTTTTTTTTAAATAGTTATTATTATTTAGTTGTTAATTAGTAGTAAGGATAGTTATTATTTTTATGTGGGTTAATTTATTATTATTATTTAATAAAAATTATGACACTTGAAATGATTTGTTGGTGGTTTATAAGTTTACAGACTTTCACTTTTTTTTAAATGTCTTGGATTTTGGGCTCGCTCTTCATTTCCTTAATTTTAAAAAGGACAAGCTTTTGACAAATAATCTAAATAATAAACACAAGAAAGTCAATTTCCCTTATAATCATCTTCCAAAATATTTACAATGAGATCATATACTTTTTAATAACATATAACCTTAGTCTTATATATATAACTAAATATTATCCTATTCTAATTTACACATTTATTACAAAAATATAATAATTTAATATATATTATTTTGATATAAGATATTTTTTTCCATATTATGTTTTTGATGAATTTCATGTCTAATTGCTCAAATTTTTGTGGTGAGGAGTGTTTTCAGGCAAAGTCAGAAAAACCACAGTACTCTTCTGGATTTGTTTAATAAAATTTAGTAGATCTTGAATTTTTCTTTGCTTCTCCTTCTATCAAATTTTATTTATATAAGATGGAAAACTACATACTCAATTATTGTAGATTGAAAAGTTTGGAGATAAAATAAAATGAAATAAAAAAATTGAACATTGATTTTGTCCTCCTATAGTACTTCTTCAATGAAATTGCTTACCATTCCTTGTGAAGTTTTGTAATACTTGACTTGGTTTTCCAATAATGCAATCTACTTTCCAAGGCTTTGAATCTCTTGTTCATCAACCTTTGCTTTGTTCATGGTGGCATGAGATATTTTGATCCAGGACTAAATTGGGGCTCATAAAGTCCTAAAAATCAAAGTGCTCAGAATCTCTTCAAAACGGAAGTGTGCGTAGGCCTTGACGTTACGAACCCAACACAACTTGAACAGGCTCAAATGGACGTCGTATTCTCTAGATATCGCGATCTGTTTGTTTTTCCAAACAAGCAAACATTTGATCATTGTATAATCTGTACAGTGCCACGTGGCAGTTGATTGTACAGACCGTACGATCGTACAAATGATGTGGAAAGGTACAGTGACAAGTACAATGCGCTGACATGGCAAGTGTGTTGACTGGACCTATGGAATGACACGTGGCACCACTGCAAGGGTGACATGTGGCACATCAATACGACTGACATGGTAGGTCCGTACGAAATGTGGCAAGGGGATGACATGGCAAGTACAGTTGGTTGTTGATTGGGAAGACATACAGGCAGACAAGTGGACAAATTGTGTGTTGACACATGGTAGTATTGTTGGTGTATGGTACGGTGCCACGTGGCCCAGTCATGGGTTTCCATGTGGCACCCATTCATTGGCTAAAGTTTTGGAAAAATTTGGTTTGGAGTCCACCGGATTCGAACCGTGGACCTCCATGGGCACAAAGACTTCGCGTAGGCTGGGCTACCAGCCTGCCTACCTAGAGGTACTTAACCATTGGTGGCACCGATTGTATTTAAGTCTGCAATGTGGTAAAACAAGCGGAGGATAGAGCTAGGGCTAGGCTCCAGCCCCTGGCACGAACCACCATAGAACCTTACTGTGTGACCTGTGGGTTATTGTTTGGCGTGCAGATAATATGGAGCTTAGCCCCGGATCTCGGTCACGTTACCTTGTGACTTGAACTCATACCGTGGACGGTTGACTGTTTGGAGTAGAATTAGTGGTTAGCCCTAGTCGGTCAGGCTAGCCCATCAACCAAGGGCTTAACCATGGGCTTTGATCCAGGGGGCTACACAAAACTGCGGGCGTGTGGAGGCTAGAAGTCATGGCCACATGCACCATAACCATAAGATCGGGGCCAATGGGTAGGGGGCCATTGCACAATCTTAGCGCTTGGCCACATGGAGGCACCCAATATGACCAAAAGCGCGGAGATCAAGGGGGTTGCACCCTGTTTTGGAATTAAGTGGGTTTTATACTATGTCATATGATTTTTATGGATTATTAGCTTGACATTGGGGGATTTAATCCATTTTTAAGGGATCTTGGCCCCTTTTTGAGGCTAGATCTTGGGGAGAAATTAGGAGTTGGTTACCAACTTCATGCCTATATAAACCAGAGGTTCTTGAATCCATGGGAGGAGGTTTAGAGAAGAGAAATGCTACAGAATTGTTGAACCAAGACCATTGTTATGCAGGGAAGCTATTGAGGAGTGCACCTTTGCGGGCCATTTCTGGGAGCTTTGTACGTTCGTTTTTAGTGTCGTCAGTTTTGATGGGTTCTTGAGATCTGGTAGAACACAACCAACTCATT
Source organism: Picea sitchensis (assembly GCA_010110895.2). Taxonomy (NCBI): domain Eukaryota; kingdom Viridiplantae; phylum Streptophyta; class Pinopsida; order Pinales; family Pinaceae; genus Picea; species Picea sitchensis. Next base: position 21,521 of record SNQJ01S0184401.1, read on the forward strand.
TTTGTAATCCATTGGCATATTCATGATGTACTTGAAAAGATTTGAAGAGAAATAAGAAATCCCACTGAGACAAAGGCTCGGAGACGTAGGCGAGATTGTCGAACTCCATTATCACTTCAGTGTTTTATGGTTTGTTGTTCTTCATGCTTATGTTCAGATCTATGTATGTTTATATGGAAGTCATGTTTCCTCTTTCATTCTTCCTTCTTTCATTAGTTTCCTAAATGGTAATTTAACTCATGCAAGATAACTTGACTATTGTCATTTAAAAGATCTTTTCAGATCAAGTGGTATCATAGCTAGTTGACGTTTGGTTTTTGAGTTTGCATGATTACCAGGGAAAAGATGAATCATGGTGAAGGCGATATTGTTGAAGAGAATCCATTGATTGGATTGAGAAAGAGAACTTCTCACATTGAGAAGATGGCATTGGAAGAGGGACTTTCTCAAGATGAGAAAGAATTTCGAAAAACTTTCTTCGCCATGTCGGAGATGATGAAAGTTTTGTATGAAGATTACTTGGAATGGAAGAGACCGAATCTGGGTGAATCTTCAAAGATCAAAAGTGAAGAAGAAGAGGATCCTACTCAAATTCCGCCTTCACCTCCTTCTTCACCTCTTTCTTCTCCTTCCTCTTCAAGTTCAAGTTCTAAAAGCACCACAAGAAAACATGTTCATAAACATAAACAAGAAATGCCTTTACTAAAACTTGATGTGAAATTTGAATTACCTATGTATGATGGTGAAGTCAATGCAAAGAAACTTGATAATTAGGTCAGACAGATGGAGGTTTATTGCAGTGTGCAACAAATCAAGGATGAGGCAACTTAGATCAAGTTGGCATCGCTTAGACTTGCAGGCACAACACTCATCTGGTAGAAAAGAAAGTTGCAAAATGGCACACAACAAGTGGGTAATGTATTTCCAACATGGCAAAGTTTTATTTCTGCACTTAGAAAGAAATTATATTCTTTGGGTTATAAAGAGAAAGATTTAATCAAATGGCAAGCTCTTAAACTAAGAAAGGGACAAGCAATGCAAGAATACATCGATGGTTTTCGTAAAATGGCATTGATGTTAGATATTCCTTTACATACCCAAGAAACTCTTATGAAGTATATAGAAGGTTTACCTGCACATATTCGAAACATTGTATTCATGTTTGGACCTACTAATCTTGATAAAGTTTATGTTCAAGCAACATACATTGAAGCAGGGAAAACAAGGGTTGGTGTATTAGGGGAATCGTCTTCAAGGAAAGAGGACAAAACGAGGTGGATTGGCAAAAAGGAAAATTCAGTGGCAAGAAAGGAAGAAAATCCCTCTTGCAAGCATTGCAAGAAATAAGGGAATGATGAGGACCATTGCTGGCAATTGCATCCCAAGAAGAGACCAAAGTGGTTCAAAGAAAGAAAAGGGAGGAAAACAGTTGCGGCATCAACATGACCCACATACTTGGGATCGGATTCATGTGATGAATCTAAAGTCTCATTGGTTGGTATGGTAGGTAAAATTGGTGAAGGATTTGATTGTAGAAGCAAATTGTTTCACATAAGGGTCATCATGAGGCACACTAAGGTTGACACATTGATAGACAGTGGATCTCAATCTAACTTAATTTCAGACAAATTGGTTGAACAATTGGGATTAAACACTCATATGCATCATAAGCCTTACACACTTAAATGGATAAGCAACAATCATCAATTGCACATAACAAAGAAGTGCACATTAAAATTTGCAATTTCATCTAAGTTTGTGGACGAGGTAACATGTGATGTGGTGCTACTAAGTTAATGTGGAATGGTCTTAGGCAGTCCTTACTTGTATGATCGTAAATCAATCTTCTACAGGGAAAAGAATCAATATCATTTAATTAAAGCAGGTCAAGAATATGTGGTTCATGCTCATCATTTAAAGTAAAATAAATCTCTTCAAACAATGGAACAATTAAGAAAGGTGGATCATCCAAGAAACAGACCTATAATTGTTTCAAATCAAGTAATTGATCTTAAGCAAGAACATGAGATGATTGTAGAATGGAATATCAATCACACTTTGCTTCAAGATAAGATAATGCCGTGCAAGTATTACAAACATATTAGCTCATTTGTANTTACTAAGATGTGACAGGGTACAAATGGATAACAATATGTTGTCAGTTATCATGATTGTTTTACAGTTGATCTTGATGAGATAGGTGCACAGGACAGAGTTTAAAGACATAGAACAAGTCGGGTGGCCTATCCCGCACTTGATGACTAGTCAGTAACCTTTTGGGGATGAAAAGGTCTTTAGTAGGGAGGTGTGATCCAGAATTGGATCTCGGGACCAAATTGGGGCTCAAAAAGGCCTAAAAACAAAAGTTCTCGGAATCTCTTCAAAATGGACATGTGTGTAGTCCTCAATGTTACGAACCCAACGCAACTTGAACGAGCTCAAACAGACATCGTATGCTCCAGATATTACGATCTTTTCATTTTTCCAAACAAACAAAAATTTGATGACTGTATAGTCCGTACAGTGCCACGTGGCAGTTGACTGTACATGTCCTATGGCCGTACAACTGACGTGGAAAGGTACAGTGGTAGGTACAGTGTGCTGATGTGGTAAGTGTGTTGACTGGGAATACAGACTGACACGTGGCACCACTGCAAGGGTGACACGTGGCACATCCATATGACTGACGTATCAAGTCCGTACGACACGTGGAAAGGGGATGATGTGGAAGGTACATACGACATGTGGCAAGGGGATGATGTGGCAAGTACAGTTGGTTTCTGACTAGGTAGATATACATGCATACAAGTGGACAAATCGTGTGATGACACATGGCAATACTGTTGGCATATGGTATGGTGCCACATGACCCAGTCATGGGATGCCATGTGGCACCCATTCATTGGCTAAATTTTTGGAAAAATTTGGTTTGGAGTCCACCGAATTCTAACCGTGGACCTCCATGGGCGTAGAGACTTCGCATAGGCCGGGCTACCATCCCGCCTACCTAGAGGTACTTAACCATTGGTGGCACCGATTGTATTTAAGTTTGCAATGTGGTAAAACGGGCGGAGGATAGGGCCTAGCCCCTGGCTCAAACCACCATAGAACCTTACCGTGTGACCTGCGGGTTATTGTTTGGCGCGTGGATAGTATGGAGCTTAGCCCCATATCTCGGTCGCATTACCATATGACCCGGACTCATACTGTGGACGGTTGACTGTTTGGCGTGGAATTAATGGTTAGCCCCGGTCGGTCGGGTTAGCCCATCGACCAAGGGCGTAACCACGGGCTTTGATCCAGGGGGCTACACAAAACTGTTGGCATGTGGAGGCTAGAAGCTATGGCCACATGCACCATAACCATAAGACTGGGGCCAACGAGTAAGGGGCCAATGCACAATCTCAGCGCTTGGCCACATGGAGGCACCCAATATGACCAGGAGATTGGAGATCAAGGGGGTTGCACCCTGTTTTGGAATTAAGTGGGTTTTATACTATGTCATATGATTTTTATGGATTATTAGCCTGATATTGGGGGATTTAATCCATTTTTTAGTGATCTTGGGCCCTTTTTTAGGTTGGATCTTTCGGAGAAGTTGGGAGATGGTTACCAACTTCAGGCGTATATAAAACATAGGCTCTTGAAGCCATGGGAGGAGGTTTAGAGCAGAGAAATGCTTCAGAATTGTTGAGCCAAGGCCATTGTTATGTAGGGAAGTTATTGAGGAGCGCACCTTTGCGGGCCATTTATGGGAGCTTCGTATGTCCATTTTCAGTGTCGTCAGTTTTGATGGGTTCTTGAGATCCGGTAGAACACAACCAACTCATTTTTGTAATCCATTGGTACATTCATGATGTACTTGAAAAGATTTGAAGATAAATAATAAATCCCACTGAGACAAAGGCCCAAAGATGTAGGTGAGATTGTCGAACTATGTTATCACTTCAGTGTTTTATGGTTAGTTGTTCTTCATGCTTATGTTCACATCTGTATATGTTTATATGGAAGTCATGTTTCCTCTTTCATTCTTCCTTCTTTCATCAGTTTCATAAATGGTAATTTAACTCATGCAAGATAACTCAACCATTGTCATTTAAAAGATCTTTTCGGATCATATTTCCAACCTAACTCACCTGAGATCACTAATTCTATCTCTTTTTGTATCTATCATTTACTCATTAGTGGTACATAGAATATAATTTTTTTTTTGTAAATAAAAAAGTGTTAGTTCCTCATAAAGCAGTTGTGATTGTACATATCAAATTAAGTTCTAGGGTTTTCCACCTGTTCCACTAAACTAGTGGAAACTGAAATAGATGGGCCCCTGTTGTTCTATTTGGAAAAAAGGAAAAAGCTGCCACCTGTTCCACCAAACAATTGGAAACTAGAACAGATGGCAGAAGAGTATTGAGACAAGACTAACTAAACATGCAACAAGAAGTCCGAGTAGAACATGTCCTAAATAGGAGTACAAAACAGGAAATCTAAATAGGAGTACAAAGAATCATTGTGTTTTGCAGAGGAGGTGTATAGAGCCTAAGAACTTTAAACATTAAAAGAGCTATTAGAACCTGCTATCCTGAGTGCCACCGTGAGGAGTGAAGACGTAAGGTTGTGCACAGGTTGGGAAACATTGTTGACCTTGCGTGCAAAAGAAAGCGTCGGACAAGATGTCAAGTGTGTTGCTAAGAAGAGTCTGCCTATGGATCTGCTCCATCATGTCCCTCCGCATCTCGAAGATGAGCTCCAAATGTTCTGGTGCCAGGAAGAAAGGTGAGTGTGAATCTTGGCCGATGGATGATGTGGGTGGTGGAGGTTCAATCGACTGTTATCCAAAGGAGTTTCTTCTTGGATTATACAAGTCACCCCCTCCATGGCTCCCGCTGCAGCAGTTGCAGGGAGATTGGTGTTGGGGCCGGTCTTGGTAGTGCAGAACTGTGTAGAGGAGGGAGTTTGGCGACACCATAATTGGTCCCTCTGGAATTTTCTCCTCTACATAGGCCACGAGAGGCGAATTTGGCCCCTTATTCCCTCGAAATAAAGTGGTCAAAGAACCCTGTAAAAGCTTGCAGAGGCGTCTCTGCCTGGATGCATAGAAATACCAAGAAGGACCCCTCTTTGGCTTTCCACACTCTCAGGGCATGGAGAAGAAAGAAAACCACACAAAACTTAGCAGAAGATCACGCAGAGATGAGAGACTGAACAGAGCGAAGCACAAATGCAAAAATTGAGCCAAGTGAAACGAGCAATAACCAACCTGGATGAAATGGAGGAGCACCGGGGGTGTTGAGGTGACCTCACACACGCCTCCTGTATGTGAGGGACCTGCCCAATGTTCCCATGAGCGCGATAAATTATGTCCTCCATCCAAGAATTGAAGGCGAGGGTGGTGACAGGCCTCATAAATAGCCTTGTTACATGTTAGTTGCGTAGCACCCCATCTGGGGAGGTACATAGGATAGAATTATACAATTCCACTTTCTTCATTTTTTGGTTTGTTTAACAATGGTCTTCTTCCTTCTATTGTAAGAAATCATTTATAAGTTTACAACCTCTTAAAAAGGGTTAAGGATTGGTTTATCTCCCCGTGAAAAAATATTTTCAAGCCCCCATGGAGTGCTCACTTGTTACATAACAATTTCTTAACCTTTTCTTGTGCCCGTTTTAGGCATAACAACATCCTCCATTGTAAGATCTATAAAGCTACTAGGAGGTGGAGTTTTTTGATGTTGTGGTTGTTGTTATACACGTTTCTTTATTTGTTGTTCTTCTTGAATAGATGATTCATATGTATCAATAGCAGTGTTTTCTTGATCTGTTCCTTGGTCTTTCATTTTCTTCTCCTCTTCCTCCCATCTTGCCATTTCCATTGCTTCTAGTTTCTCTTTTTCTCTTCTTTTATTTTATGCTTTTAGTATCTTTTCTTATTCCCTCTTCTTCTTCAACTTGTTGTTTTTATTATAAGTCCTTCTCATCTTTGTCCCTAGATTTAGCTGCAATTATTTCCATGTCTTCTAACAACTTCTCTTATTTATCGTGTCTTCCTCTAACTTCCTCTTTTGTGTGTTTCTTAAGTTCTTCTTATTGTTGTTGTCTTGTTTCTTGCTTTACTCCTACCCTTAGCTATGCATCTTCTCTTAACCTAGACTCTTTAGCTCTTATTTACTTTTATTTCTCTTCTTTCCTCAAACTTTCTAACTCAACCAATTGTTTCCTCATCACTTCCTTTTGGTCATCTAATGCCATACCACGGAAGGAGGCAAATTCTAGAGATTTAAACATGAATTGTACCTCTTCCCAATCTTTTACATTCTCAAATTAGATCTCATTCTTCAATTGTTCATGTTGTATTACCAACTAGGGGAAACCATTTCACAATGCTTAGAGATGAGACCAACTAGATCGTGTCTCTTGAATTGACCTTGAGTAAACCTATACTCTAGTATAGTGTTTCCTTCCTATCTGGCATGCTTAGGATTTAACAAGACATAGTGTGCCAAATGAACATTGTATGGAATGAAAATTTTGTTTTTAGCATCTTTAGTTAAAGAAGCATTAAAACCCTACAATATGGTAAGTATGTTATTCCACTTAGGATGAGTCTAATAGGCATATACTTGGGTAACAAGTGTGGTGTTACAGTTACCCCATATATGAATCTGATGTAGGTGTATTCTTCTTGCAATTTCCAATTATCAATGAATTTTATTTACCTAATATTCTCCTTAGTAAGCCTTGGACATTCTTTACAAAAGATGATCTTGTAGAAGGGTGCTAAAAAAGTCACAAATCCTTGAATAATTCTTTTTATATTTGTTCTCCTAAATTAGTTGGCAATAGACACGGACTAGAGATTCAGACATGTGCCAAATCCAATTCACACCAATAAATATATTGGTTGCACAGACAACATCCATTATATAAGATGCCATGTAAAATGTAGGAACGACTCTTAGTTTACCTTTTCTCATCTATTCCATTTTTATCATTATATTCAAAGCATAAGGTAAAATGGATACCCAATTAAGGACATACCCATTAGTAACAACTATATAATCCAAGGGTAGCCATGCATCCTTGAAGTGGGTACAATTTATCTCACAATACAATCTAGCTATTGAAGAAATTATGTAAACATAAGGATCTATTATATTTTTTATTGCATAAACATCATTTATTTTTCCAATGAATCAATTGTCTTCCACCCACCAGTTGGTGAGGATCTTCTTGGTATCATGATATTTATTAAACTATTACACATAATATGTTATCACGTGTCTTTCTAGTTGTAATAGTTTGTAACAATTTTCCAATTCAAATAGTCGGTAAGATCCTATGCATCTCCCCTCATCTTTTAAAATAGTATTTTCCTTCACACATGTATGATAAATTATCCAATCTAGAGACTCTGAGCCAGGCATGACTGGGGTCCTTGCTGCAACAAAGTGTAAGTGATATTTTCTAATCTTTATGAAGACTAGGTCATCTACATCCCTCATCTGAGGATCATTGGGAGGGGTAACATCTGGGTAGTCTTGTTCATGAAATATCCTATAGAGCTCTCCCTATCTTGGGAAAGGGATCTAAGGACCTACTTGAGAAAAATATATTTGTAAATTAGTTTTACTGAGTCTGAATCAAAGCTTGGTATTTGAATGATTGGAGTGAATTGTTCTTGGGAAGATTAAATTTCATTGTGCTCCTGTTCTTCCTGTTATATGTTTTTAACAAGTTGTTTTCCATTAGGGAATTTCCTTGGTGTTATGGATGAAGACCTCTTTGGAGGCATTGTATCCGAGAAGAAAGAATAAATTGGATATTAAAAACACAACTTTTCCTAATTTGCAAGAATTCAACATTTCAAAATTAAACTAAATATTTATTTCCCTGATAATCTATGATTTACAATGACTTAAAAGAAAATGATGTTTTTTCCTTTTTCTTTTAGAAATGGGACTTATATTTTCCAAATTTTCTAATTTGATATAGAAAGACACTCATGTATTTTGAAAACTGAAGGAAAAAATGTTTGGAGCATACCTAGATAACGAGACAAAAACTATTCTATATAGAAAATGTAAACAATGACAGTGTCTCTGATGTCTACAATCTATCCTTGAACAATATGCCCATAACGCAAGGAAATTAGGTATTAATAAAAATGATCGGATGACGGGAATATGCGTATGTACCGATTAACAGAATTCAAGTGAATTTAATCTCGGTTCATAGTACGAACTTATTTGAAACAACAAAATTCATGCTTAGCCCGATATCCCCCCATATGTTATAGAATTGAACACCACACCACACCACACATCACCATCTGATCGATGGTAGAAGAGTCCACCACCACGAACTTGGCTCACAGAGTATGGCAGGTCTTGCTCCATGAGGTAACACGTCCAGTGTTGTGGTAAGTGTCATTCTAATAAATGAAGCATTTGAACATGTTGTGAAGAGTCCTTTCTTGATTTTGAAAACATTTTCTTGGAAATTATGTCTTTTGCCTCATTTCACCTTGGTGGATGACTTGTTTTCCTAGTAAGTGGGTCCCCCTCGAGGATAGGGTTGCTACTGGGGGTCTCCTTGAAGATTCATCGTACCACTCACGTCTATACTTGCCATTTTCCATACTTATTTCCATTTGTTTCCATTTGTTTCCAAGAAGGACTTATACCTCACTTCATGGGAAGAGGGGTTGACGACCTGGAGGTAGATTGCAACTACTATAAAAGAATAATAAACTATGCTAAAAAAGAAAGTGAACATAGAAAATAAGAACAATCAAAATACAGTCCAACTTTAACTCTACTTACTCAGTACTTACCCCAAACCCAAATTAATGCTAAAACTTGAAAACCCTAAAAAAAGAACCGTAATAAAAATATAATCTTTTATTTCATAAATAAGTATAAAAATTACATTAACAAATTTTAAAAAATTAGAAAAATTAAAATTAAATATAAAAAAATTATATATGGAAAAAAATTTCGGGAAAATATATAATACCCTATCCCTCCTCTGGATTTGAACCCGTGACCTCTTAAAAGGAAACACATATTCTTA
>SNQJ01S0184402.1:0-18867 GCA_010110895.2 Picea sitchensis
AATTTCCCATGGAAATTCTTGATCTCATGTCATCGAGACTTTCGATTTCCCGATATGTGAAACCCTGATGAGCCAACCCTCCTTTCGGGATTTTTCCTTCTATTCACGAGCTTAACCCTCGCGCAACTTCTGTCAGATCCGACGGCTGACGGGTATCTGCTCGGGATCTGACGGCTTAGATCTGTCCCACCTTGTGCATTCTTCCACTACTTTGTGGATGTGGAAAGATCAACNTCGCTATTCACGAAGATAGAGAGAAAAAGGGGCAAGGTATGTAACGCCCATGTTACTTTCGTCAATCCGACGGTTGTGAATGACCATGGGTTTTCCGACAGGATCTCATTCGTCGATTCGTTACTTATCCTTACGCTGCTACTTTGAAATCTTAAGAGGGTCATTCCTCCTCGTACAGGGTTATTAAGACTTGCACCTTCAAGTCCTTTTTCCAGGTTCTTGGTAAACCTTTCCAAGGAGGGAATCTCTGTGAAGAGATCTATATCGAGGCATCCCGGGAGACAGACAAGGGGAAACAATTTCCCGAGGACGGACTGGAAGTCTGACTTGGTTCAACTTGTGCATAATTAAATTCATTTATCAACATAAGCCATGCATGGTCTTTCTGTCATAAGCATATATCCATTATTTCTTATCAAAACACTGCACAAACATTCTTATACTATAATCATTCATAATTTCACAGTTCTATGAGCATATATATATCATTATATGAATTTCAGGATGCAATATGTAAAACACTTATCAGAAATAACACCAGAAGTGGGTGCAACTGCTGAGAGGGGTGCTCGTTTCCACCCAACCGTAGGCGTAGCGACTCTCAACGGATTTACCACTAGCCACCCCTGAGCTGAGACCACGATGCTGTGAGGCTGCGTCTCCCTGTTTGCTAGTGACCAGGAGCGAAGGTTGCAATCCTTCCTCTCTGCTATCACTCACTCTGTGTAATGCCAAAGTTCCCCTCACGTCTCCCCCCAATCGCTTCTACCATACGCCTTATCCTCTTGTGAGGTTACGTGTGGCACGATTTCCCTCGCGCTCATCAGGCCTGACGGCTCTACGGATGGGCGGTTCACCATCCCATCCCTCATTAAGCCATCCGCCTACTAGCCTGCGAGACATTAAATTCGGGGCCAGTGAGTCGCTTTTGGTTCTCCGGGCCATTGGAGTCCAAATACGGTGTTAATTCTTGGTGGAAGTTAACGCCACCTTTTCAGGTGCCCTCCATCGCCATCGTGGTCTCTTTTTTGCACATCCCCTCTCAGCAGTTCTGCAATAAATTCAAAATGTTATTCACATTCATTGACCCTTTTTCTCAAGGTCCATTTACATCACATATTCATATTTATGAGTTTGCCATAGTTCTTGGCTAGTCCAGTTATATTTACAAGCTGGGGGAAACAGGGTGTTACAGACACTGTCATTACATATCCTCAGGATGCGGAATTAGTTAAAGACTTGGCATTGATAATGATGTGCAATTAGTTAAAAGACTTGGCATGGAGCATATTAGGGTTTGGAAACCCTAACATCCACAACATGCTTAATCACATAAGAAAAACATGTTGAAGAAACTATGGATATGTGTTGTTAGGATATTTGCTTTTGAAGCGAGTGGTTTCATGAGGCAAAGTATGACATAAACAAGGAAGAGTTGCAGATGTTCTCCTCATTGCCAAAAGTAATGGAAAACCTTTTCTCCTTTGCAAAAAAATGCTTTTCGAAATTGATATTGAACCAGTGGATGGTCTTGCTCCAGTGTGGGACAAAAATGTAATATTTTAAGTAATTAAGACTTGAAGATGACAACGACTGTAGTAGGCATTGGGCAACAAGACAATTGGCAACAAGGGTCATTATCCTTGATATAGGAAACCTTATTTCTTTGAAGGACCATTTTCCTTGGTATGAGAGCTCGGAAGATGTCTTATTGTATTTGAGCCACTTTCCCTGGTATGTGTGCTCAATAATGTTATGCATGTCATCAATATTTCTAGTGTGCAAGCAATGAAAGAGAAATGTAGATCAGTCCCCTTGATCTTCTCTCTTTTTAGTGCAATCTCTAGAAGGGGGACTTGGTTAGTGGACAGTGAGACCACATACTAGATTAGAGTTAGAGCATTGTGCAAACAACAAGAGGGAGCTAGTTGGCTCATGTAGAGAGGCAGACATGGAGGGCAAGACCTTCCAACATGATGTCAAGGAGAGACATTGCTAGACATGATGCTCAGAGACAAGAATTCTCAAGGAGAAGTATACCTCTAGGATGGGATCATACTGTTGGAGTTACTTCACACACACCTAGGATTTATTTTTCCTAAGGTTATTCCTTGTTTATTAGTCATAATTAGTCATTATCCAGTCTCCTATATTTTAGGGGAGAATATTCTCTTTCAGTGGACACTTCAGTTTGACTAGTTAAGTCGAGATTATATGTTGCATTGGTTTTGTCACCATGCAACATTAGGATCATCATAACTCACTACTCTTTGTTCGGTCAGTTAGCGAAGACTAGTTGACTAGTTAACTCAACTAGTGGCAGTTCACTCCCATGGCGCACGAAGAGATTAGACTAGAATAGTTGGCATTTCACTCCCGTAATTGCACGAGAGACTAGACTAGGTGGCGATTTACTCTTGTAACTGCTTGTGTGTCTAGATCCAATCTAGATCAATACTATGGTTCATTAGTTACTCATTTATCTATATATATTGTAAATTATTCCTCTTTGAGTGTGGAATCTGGGTTAATGGGAATTCTTTCATTCTTTCTCTCCTTCTTCTTCCTTTTCAATTCTCTGACACGTGAATGTGTGTATTATTGTTTAGCTAGATCTATTTTGTGGGTTCAACACATTTTGTAGTATCAGAGCCAATGGATTGCTAATAAAAGCTACACCAAATCATTTTTGCAAGTACAAAATAGTGAAAACAACAAAAGATGGATTATTAAATTAGGAAATACTTCTCATACCTCCTTAACTATTTGAAATGGAAGCGAAAAGTTCTGCTTCAGCTCAGATGCTGAGGCTTATACCAAATAACTATGACAATGAAAGTGGAAGCGGATGCATGGGTAGGAAAATGACTTTGTCAATAGATAATATATGGCCATAGGAATTATCGGCTTGTTTGTTTCTCTCGAACTTTTCCATCAAGTATATGAAGGAATCCTGGGATTAACTCCAAATGATTTATGGACCAGTTGGAGGTTCTATTTGGGAATAAAGAACATTGTGAAGATTTCATGCGGGGAGGTTGAGCAGGATAGAGCCAGAAGAGAATCCATCAGAAGAATCAAGTCTCTTATTATGAAGAGTCTTCTACAAAGTTTTCTGAGAGAATTGGCATTCCATTAATTGAAGATAATGTCTACTCCATTTCAAGTTTGTTTTTTGAAATTCATGTGGAATATGTATGACATGCATCTCGGGAATCACATGCGGACACTTTTGCATGCACCATGCATGCATCGGAGGAGTAAAAAGAGGGCTTCTGTATGAGGCATGCATTTTGATATTTTTTGAGAAAATTTGCGGCTCAAATTGGATATTTGAATTCCTTTAGGAAAATATTCAATTTCAAAAAAAAAAATCGTTAGTAGAATTAGAAAAGAGTAGAAGTTATGATCATTTTAAAATCAACAGAATTTTAGCGTTTTTTCCGGAAACGGCTGTATGGTTTCCAAGTTTTGATGAAACTTTATTTGGATATTATTAGTACAAGAAGATAAAGTGGACATGTGTGGAAATATATCAATGATTCATATACTTCATGGGATCGTGTAGACATCTACATCTTCAGCAAATCTTCAAAGAGCACAAACTTACATAGTTGTGAGGTCTTCTTGGAGTCAAGGACATGGTTGCTTAACAATTGCCTTTTGTTCCTTCTCATTTTATTTTATGCATTGTAATTTGAGGGGGTTTTGTTCCCGCAGGGGTTTTCCCTCTTTCCTTGTTTAGTTAAGTGTATCTTTTGTATTTAGGTACCTAACATGGCCTTGAGTGGGACATTCTTTATTTTCACCATGGTGATGTTAGAGTGTTGGAGTTACTTCACACACCTAGGATTTTTTTTTTTTTTTTTTTTTTTTTTTTTTTTTTTTTCTTGTTTATTAGTCATTATCAGGTCTCCTATATTTTAGGGGAGATATCCCACTTGGAGAATATTCTCTTTACATTGACACCAGGAGTTTGACTAGTTGAGTTGAGTTTAGATGTTGCATTGGTTTTGTCACCATGCAACATTGGGATCATCACCAACTCATTACTCTTTTTCCAGTCCAGTTAACCGAAGACTAGTTGACTAATTAACTCAACTAGGTGTGATTCACTCCACATGCTTGCTGAGAATAGACTAGGTGGTAGTTCACTCTCGTATTTGTTGGTGTTTGTCCAGATCAATCTAAACCATCACTATGGCTCATTAGTTAATCATTTATCCCTACATATATTGTAAATTATTCCTCTTTGAGTGTGGAATAAGTTAATACAATTCTTCCCTGCTTTCTCCCCTTCTTCTTCCTTCTCCAATTCTCTGCAAATGTGTGTATTATTGTTTATCTAGATCTATTAAATGCCGGGTTCAACACATTTACACATACTGAATAATAGAGGCGATGAGTTCTAGTGTATGTAGAGGCATTCCCGGAGAGGGAGGTGGTACTACATCTAAATGGAGTAGAGATTGCTGAGTTACCTCCGGAGAAGGAGGAAGAGCTACCTTTAGTGTCAAGGGAGGCAGTGAGGAGGAGGAGTCACCTCCGGCTCTAGAGGATTAGTTATTGAGCCACTCTTAGTTTCCAATGAAGCGATTCTTGAGAGGAAGCAATTGTAGAGAGAGTGGAGGAGCCAGGAGTTCACGAGAGCAACACTAGAAGGTAGTTGCTAATAGAAGAGTAGAAGTTACTCTCAGTCTCTCAATGTTTACTTGAGTTACAAAGTGAAAGGGAAGTGTAATGTCCCCACCTCTTAGAGAGGTGATAGGGAGGCTTCAGTGCTTTAGGCACCCACTGGAGTCATGAATCTCCTGCGAGGGGGGCAGGGTGAAGTTAAAAGTTATATTTTTAAGTTGACTTAAGAAAGGAAAAGGATAAAGGAGTAAAGATAACTCAACAAAAGAATAGAAGATTTAACCCTAGGGATTAACCTAACTCAATAGAAAATTAGAAGGAAAAGAGAGTATAAGTAAGAGGTGGGGCACACCTATACTCATTTTGGTTTTGGATTAGCATTTGCTATTGCTCTTGAAGCATTCAGTTTGAGGGTTTTGATGTACAAACCCTTATGAGAAACTTAGTGGTAAAATATCCACTCACCTTATTCCACAAATTGGTCACGGGGATGAAAGACTCCTCCTGTTATTTAAGCGCTTTAGAAGGTGGCAGTCATCTTGTTCTTTGTTTCCGAGCAAGAGGCGCATCGTCACCCTAGAGGAGGTTACGTCCGGCTTATCTTAGGGGCACAGGGCCATTTGATGGATTGTGTTTTTGTTTTGCGAGGCTGGCGGGACCATCAGTTTGAGTTATCATCATTCTACATTTGTCTGTAGGTGGGGCGTCTCTTGGAGCCATAGGGGCGTCACGTGATTTAGTAAAACTCGAGATCTAGGGAGGTGTGGGGTTGACTTTGCACTGGCAGATGTGTTGGAGTTTGGGCAGTGGAAGGCCGCCAGCATGGGGCTGGGTTGGTGTGGGTGGACATGGTGGGAGGTCGGGCGGGTTGGGACTGGGTCACTTCGGTTGGGAACTGGCAAGACAGGAGTTGGGCTGGTCAGGTGAGTAACATTTAATATCGACCTTTGGAGGCTTATTTTTGTATTATCGGGAGCATTTATAGCAGCTCATATCTGTACTTGTACGACCATCTGAGGTCTATGCAGGATTGACCATCTATTGTATTGATTTTACATTGCTCATAATAAAAAGTGGATCTTTGCTTGTGCTTCTACATCTTGAATATATTGTGATCTTCATGTATTGATAAGATCTTGTATGCATTTAATAACTCAATAAATACCTACATCAATAGATGGGTAGTAGTTAGTGATTCAAGAAAAAATTTGGCAGGATCATTACGATTGAGTATCGAGAACCTCGATCCTCCAAACTGTGGGCGATTGGTGTATGGGAAGTGGGGGTGTTATGGAGTCGGAGGAAGAAAATAGTAGTGAAGCAGGCCCGAGAAATGGAAGGGTGGGAGGCGACCATGAGCCCTGGGGGGCCAACTCTCTAGTAGCCAAATTTGGTAAGTTCAACCAAAACATAAACCGCACAGAAATCACATTGGCCTGACAGTTGGATGAGTATCAGAAAACCAACAGAAGGGGTATGTGAAATCTGAAACAGAGAAAGTTGATGAGAATCTGAGAGAGAAATGAACAAGAACCAAACTAGGATATTGACCTTCTAATGCAAGTAATCCATCGAGGCAAATACCCTGATACGTATGGGAAAAAGGAAGCTGGAGGGTCCAGTGGAACCCATGAGGGAGTCAGTCCTGGAGAAAGCAGGGATCGAAGGAAGTCTTGGAGTAGCCGCACGTTCCATGGGGATGGTGGCAGAGGACAATCTTGGAGCCATACGTGCCGGTCATTCACAGATGAACGCTAGAAATGAGCACTTTCAGATGCTGAGCTAACCCAGGACCATACATGCCCACATTCCGCGAGATGAGCAAGAGCTGAACATGTTGAAGATTTTTTGTGGAACAATTAGCCGAGTACGAGAATACTAAACTTGGATATGAAAGTTCAAAGGCGAGATGTCAACTAGATCAATATTGTCAACTCGAGGTTGGAAACTAGCCTAGAGACTGAACCACATGGGAAACAGGTTTGAGCGAAGGGTAGGGAGATAGAGATTCCACTTTGATGGTACAACTAAGGTGACAACACAAGCATGGGTACAAAAACTAAACACATACTACAAGCTCAACCAAACGACAGAGACTAAGGCCATTAGTTTCACTACCCTACACTTGGAAGGTGAGGCACAGGACTGGTGGTACCATGGGCTCACCACACTCATTTTAACCAGTTGTATCCTATCTGAGAATTCACTCGGAGGCTCATTGATAGATTTGATCTAGAGATCCTAAGTTACATTTTGAAACTCACCAAACTCAAGCAAATAGGTACGGAGGAGGCATACATTGATGAGTTCAGGAGGTTGGAGTGATGGTGCAAGATATGTCCCAGACCAGGCTCATGATGCTTTTCTGAGAAGGATTAGCCAGAGCCCTTGAGAGGTTGGGTTAAGGCCTTCAAACCTACCCGACCCTCTGGGAAGCCATTTGTAAGACGAGGGATTTGGGTCCGGCTACTGACAAAATTCATACGCAGACCACCTCTTAACAATGGTGGAAGAGATCAAAGGCCTCAATAAACCAGGGGCGTGACCCTAGAGGTTATAGCCGAAGTGCATTAGCGAGAATAGATGACAACACCGGGGAGGGAGGCGAGAAGGAAGCAACTCACTTCCACATGCAAAAGAGCCATGGAATCCTCCACACAAGTGCATGGAGCGAGGGACAAATACATTATATTGGTCTACACTTCAAATGTGAAGAGAGGATGGTATGGTCGGTCACAAAACATGGAAGTACGTTCAGAGCGGTAGAGAGGTTCGAACTAGTATGGTGGAAGACTCGTTGGCATCTATCGTGGGGTACCCAAGTTCAACACATAGGGATGAGAGGGTCTTGCAAGGATAGAGAGTGTTGATTCTGATTGATGGAGGAGCTTCCACAATTCATTGATGCAACATTACTGAAGTGGAGGCACATACCTACAGTAGGTTTTGAAGGATTCAAAGTGGGTAGTGGAATTGGTAGTACTATTCCTTGTAATAGATACATACCAGGTATTAAACTCACCTTAGGAAGGCATGAGTTAGTTAGGGATGTGTATGTGATGGATCTTCAATACCAACATCATCCTAGGGTTGCAGTGGCTCAACACTTTGGGACCCATCACCACAAATTACAAGACCATGGAAATGTCCTTTGTGGAAAAAGGAGGACGAAAGGTTGTGCTAAAAGGCATGACAGGTAACTCTGCCCAAGTGCTCATGACCAAGAGGATGGAAACCATCTTGAAGGAAGAACGTATATGTAGCTGAGATATGGTCTTAACACGAGTGGATGAGAAGGAAAAGGTGCATTACACACCCGGAGATCAAAATAATCCATGACAAGCACCAAAAAGTGTTTGGTTGATTCCTCTAGGTGTGCCACAGGGCGGGGGTTCAGATGCATACATCATTGAGCTAGAAGCGGGGGAGCTAAACACTATTATCACCACACCTTATAGGCATCCCAAAGGAAATTATAAAGAGCCCAGAGATAGAAGGCCATCAAGAACTTCCTAGACATGGGACACATTAGACCAAGTTCAAGCCCATTTGTAGTGGGCCAGTCTTGGTGAAGAAGAAGGATGGAGCGATGAGAATGTACATTGACTTACGGCCTTTGAATAAAAAGACGATCCAACGGGTACCCCATACCCAGGGATTGATGAGTTGCTGGATGAGTTACATGGAGCTATATATTTCAAAAATTGATCATACATTTCGGGTTACCATCAAATCAAAATGAGGGAGGAGGACATCTCAAAAACAACCTTTAGGTGTCCTTTCTGACCATTCACAGTTTTGGTGATGCCCTTTAGATTCTTGGTACTGACCACATTTTGATCTTGCATGAACCATGTGTTCAACAAACATCGAGGAAACACTTGTTTGGTATTCTTTGATGGCTGCTCATTTATCAAGACACAGGAGGGAACTTTGCCGACATGTGGACCAAATCTGTAATCATGGAAGAACAATCACATTTGATTTTGTGTACTTTGGGAGGTGTTCCCCATGTATTTATCCCTTCTTAGCACATGTGGGAGAGACATTTGCCTATGTCCTATGTACTTTATGTTCTATTTGTACTTGACTTTGGTTAAAAGTGCAAAATGTCACTAAAGTAAAGTGAACTTATTCATCCACACTTTGTGATTTTGGATGGAACATAAAGTGACAGAAATTAAACCCAAAAAGTGGGTTATGAGTCACATTCTTTTGGGTGATCTCAACCCCTTGATTAGGGATGATCTCATCCCTTGGATCTTAGGTTGGGTTTTGGATGCCTAAGAGGGCAAAGAGGCAAAAAGATGGCGCATTCTTCATGAGAGCTTTGCTCATTGCTTTGGGAGCTTTTGGGTTTGCTTGTGAGATTTTGTGCATGGGTGAAGAGGAGGCGATTAGCTACTATTGCTTGAGGCGAGGAGGAGGCGGCTGCATACTTTATTTGGAGAGATTTCATCTCTTGGAGGAGAGCACCATATTCATGGGTACATTTCCCTTCCACGGAGAAGTTTCTAGCCATGAGAATTGAGATACTCCGATTCTTGAGTGATCCGCAGCCGGAATGACCATTCTGTGGAGGATTCTCTATCGACTTCAGTGAGTTACAGGCAGTCTGGCGGAGTTGAGAGAGATTTTCACATTTGGCCTCGGTCTGTGATTTGAGCACATTAAGCTTCCACCGATACGGGTTGCTATTGTACCGGGTTCATTATTGTATTTGATTTCTTGTTTTTAGATCATTGCTCTACCATATATATATCGTATCTCAAAACTGGTTTTCCCGGTTTTATCCAGTCATAGACCAAAAATACACAATGTCTACATGCATTTAGTTGCTGTTAGGAAGCTCTTATTATGTCCATATTTCAGCATTAAAGATAGATAGGTGTGTTGTTGTTTATTGGGAAAGTATATGTAAAATTTATCTAACGAGAAACTACTTGCAAGGGCACTGATGCTTGAAACAACAACCATAATATATCGGCAAAACAAAACTACAGTTGGCAGTCATAAAGCGATGAAAACAGTCCTTATATGATGAGAAACTTAGTGTCTTAGCTTGGTCAAGACAGACCAAGAAGGCTGGCAATCAGTTCGGATTTAGGTGTCACTCGACCATTCTGAGTTTGGTGCCACTGGGTTAGCAAATTACCCTGACTACATTTTGATCTTGCATGAACCATGTGTTCGGAAACATCTGAGGAAACACTTGTTGTTATTCTTTGATGACTTGCTCATTTACATCAAGACACGGTGCCGACATGTGGACCAAATCACATCCAATCATGGAAGAGCGATCACTATCGTAAAGGAATCCAAATTGTGAGTTTGGAATGAAGTGCTACTTGGGACATCATAGGGGCAAAGGGGTATAGGTACACCCGAGGAGAAAATAGCAACCGATGGGGAATGGCCTACCGAAAACACTCACAAAGTGGGGGATTCACGGGCCCTATGCACATACTCTGGGAAATTTTGTCAAAGAGGTTTTCTCAAGTACATGCACACCACCATTGACACGACCAAAAGGGTTCCTTCAAATGGAATGATGAGGCCTAAGTCACGATGGAGAAAATGAAAGAGGTCATGAACACTTGCCCAGTTCTAGCTCTTTTGATTTTGACATACTCTTCACTTTGGAGTGTATGATGCCTCGGGGGAAGGTATAGAGGAATTCGTGTTGATCTTGAACAAGCACTTGCTTATGAAAGTCAGAAACTCAGGGGTCTGAACTACTTTACAACATTTCTGACAAAGGAAATGGTTGGCTATCATGCATGCACTAATAAATTAGAACCCAATATTTGGTAGGTGCAAGGTTTGTGATCAAATCGGACCATAATAGTCTTAAATATCTATTATTAGGCGGAAGGTTTTTGAATGAAAGACAACAAAATGGGTAATAAAAATACAAACCTACGACTTTGACATTGGGTCATCAAAGGAAGAACAACATAGTGTTGATACTACATTATCCAGGCCATCCATTTTCCATGTCCGGTATGTCAGTCATTTGGAAGGAACACTTGATAGTGGAATACACAAAGGATCAGTTCGCTTGTCAAAGCTGTTGGGCCGACCAAATACAGGATGACAACTTCCGAGTCATAAATGACCTCATCTATTACAAAGGCGAGATCTTTGGTTCTTGGATCAGCTCTCAAGCTAAGATCTTGCATGCATGCCATAACTCACCAATGGAACCAGGGGGCATCGGTAAGACGTACAGGGAGGTGAGAGAAAGGTTTACATGGAAAGGCCTCAAAGAAGTGTGATAAACATGTCAAAGATGCACACTACATCCAAAGAAAACAAGGATGAGCACTTTCGCACCTAGCGGGGCCCATTTAGAGCCCTACCTATTCCAGAGCACAAGTGAGGAAAATATATCCATGGATTTCATCAGGGTTTCCAGGCAGAGGAAAGGTGCATTTTAGTGGTGTGGTAGACATGTTGGCCAGTTTGCACTTTTCCCATATGCAGAACCGGTCGCGACCTGGTGGTCCGAATTATTTCCAGAGAAGTGTTCGGACTACGGCCTACAGAAACCATCATCGTGTGAGGACGGTAGATTCCTTAGATGCGTTTTGGCAAGGTTGTTGATTAGTGGAGTGCGACGTGACTCCTAGTACTAGCTATCATCCTTAGGTAGGATGGTGGTGAGATATCCAACAAATGGGTGGAAGGTTACCTCGAAACTATGGGACAACCAGCATGGATAGGAATGGTTACATTTGGGAGAATATTGCTGTATCCAATCCTGTACCACCCAACATATGTCCATTGGCATGTCACCCTCTAGAGCTTTATATAGCTATGATCCTTTATCATTTGTGGAGATTGCATTTGGTGACAGAATACGATGGTATAGGATTGGATCTGATAGAGCCAAGACATTCGAGAATTAAGGGGATCATTCTGGAGAACTGGAAACTGACAAAGGTCCAAACAAACAAGCCACCGAGAGGAGGTTAATTCATTGCCTTTGGGGTTGGTGATTTGTCTATTTGAGTTTGCAACCATATAAATGAGGCCTCCATTAAAGCCGGAAGGCTATGATACGTTTGCTGGACCTCTGATCGTGAGGAGGATGAGAGCGGGTAACATGAAGTGGAGCTTCCCGCAGGGTGCTTAAAATTCACAGCGTCTTCCATGTCTTGTGCCTTAAGAAAGCCCTCGGTCAACACGTCAAGCCTATTGAAGAATTACCTCCCATGGATGAGGAGAGACAACTTGTTTGGTCCGGAGGAAGTGTTAGAAGTTCGAGAGAAGAGGCTTAGAAACCGAAGCATCAAGAAGTATTTGATGAATTGGAAGGACTTACCCATTGAGGATGCCACTTGGGGCAGGAGAACGTGGTTAGAGAAACATGTTTGAAATTGCTTGAGGACAATCAATCTCAGGAGGGAGGATTGTAATGTCCCCACCTCTTAGAGGTGATGAGGAGACTCAAAGACATGGGCACCCCCACTAGGTCACAATCTCACACTGAAGGGGGGGAAAAAATCAAGAAGTTAAAGTTATATTTTTAAGTTGACTTAAGAGGAAAAGGATAAAGGAGTAAAGATAGCTCAGCGAGGAAGAATGAAGATTAGCCACAGGAGTTAACCTAACTCAGCGAGGAGAATTAGAAGGAAGGGAAAGAGTATAGTAAGAGGTAGGGGTGCACCTATTACTCATTACGGTTTTGGATTAGCATTTTTTTATTGCTCTTGAGCATTCGGTTTAGGGGTTTTTTGTACAAACCCTTGTGAACAACTTCGGTGGTGAAATATCCCTCACCTTGTTGCTTGACTTGGTCCTGGGGATGAAAGACTCCTCCACACCATTCTAGTCTCAATCCATCTATCAAGCGCTTGAAGGTGGTAAGTGCGTCTGTTCTTGTATTTCCGGCAAAGGCACCCATCACCTAGGAGGTTGATCCAGCTTATCCTGAGAGCCCGGGGCCATTTTGATTGGGTTTTGTTTGCGGCCGGGACAATACATCCAGTTTTAGGGCTTTTGGAGGTTATTATCTTTCTACATTTGTCTGCAGATTGGAGCGTCTTGGAGCCATAGGGGGCGTCATTGATTGATGAAATCTTCGAGATCTAGGGAGATACACTTGAGATCACAGTCGAAACTTCTCCATGAGGATTCTCATAGCGATCTATATTCTTAGGAGAGTTTGAGCATTTGGAGGCCTCCTTCATGGGAGCCAAATAACTAGGGTTTGAGTCTCTCATCCCGATTAGGTGCAACCATTCAATGGAGAATTGGATCTCGAGGGTTTGAGAGTGGATTTAGGAATTTGGACATTTGGGTTGTCCTTAGAGTTACTGATCTATCATTTGGCATATTTCGGGATGATTGGACACTTTTGGTAGTAGGAACCCGGAGTATTGAGGAGCTTCAACATTCTAGCAGTGGCATCTTCCGACTTAGGTTGAGCATTAGATGCATTTCCGGTCTCTTGATTCAGTCTTCATTGTATATGTAACTTTGGAGGCTTATTTTGTATGTGTCGAAGAGAATTTTGTAGCGACTCATATCTATTGTATGCACGTCCATGAGTTTATACCCGGTCGGCCATATTATTGATCTTCATTGCTCATAATTAAAAGGTCGGATCTTTGCTTGTACTTCTACATCTTAGATATATTGTGATCTTCATGTATTTGATGAATCTTGTATGCATTTAATATCTCAATAAATACACGTACATTAATAGATGCGGTAGTAGTTAGTGATTCCAAGAGAAAAATTGGCTTAGGATCATTCTGAAAGTCCATAGTGACTTCCAAGTGGATCCTATAAGATCCAAAAGCGAGTTGATAGGGCATTGAAACCTGGCGAGATTTGTTACTAGAGGATTCTCTTAGGTGAGGGAATAGATTGGGAGGGGCATTTGCTTACATTTTCGATACACTTCTATTGAATGATTATTTCCCTGCGACATCTATGGTTTGGAGACTACATCAAATGGATGTAGAAGACAACCTTGCTCAATGGAGATATTGAGGAAAATTATACATCGAGCACCCGGATGGTTTTGTGATACATGAGAAGGAGTCTCATGTGTGCAAGTTGAAGAAGGCCCTATATGAATTTGGAAGGCGAGGAGCTCAAACTTGGTATGTGAGGATTGACGGACACCTGATGATTGTTTGGGCTTCAACAAAGTGTTGTTGATCCCAACCTATACTAAGATTGTTAATGTGAGTCCTTGATTTTGGTCTTCTACATTGATGATTTATTACTCGGTGATCTGAGAGAGCCCTATTCTTTGAGTCTAATTATCGTTGGTCTCACGAGTTTGAGATAGAAGGACAGGTATGATGCACTACTTCTTAAGACTAGAGGTGTGGCAAAGAATCGATGAGATCTTCTTGAGTTAGGAAGAATACAATTGAGATATTGAAGAAGTTTGGGATGTTGAACTCAAAGCCATGGCTACCAATGGTGACAAATCTAAGGAAACTAAGTGTGCCTTCTTCTTTCAATTCAAACAAGATTGATCGGACCTTGTATAGACAAGTTAAGGATGTTATGCGTATCTAGTTAACATCGGATCAAATATTTGCTGTCGGTGAGTGTATTTAGCTAGTTTATGAGTCAGTCAAGACATACACACTAGATTGCTAGGAAGCATGTGTTGAGATACCTAAAAGGCACAATTGGACATGGTATAATATATACTTCAAGTATTGACATGATATTGCAGGAATATAGACTTTGATTGGGCAGGGAGCGCTGTGGATAGGAAGAGCACCTTTGAGTGTTACTTCAATTTGGGATTTACCATGGTTTCTTGGTGTAGTAGGAAACACACTTTTATGGTTTTGAGCACCACAAAAGCAAAGTACATTCCATTGAGTGTGGTAATGCATTGAAGTAGTGTAGCCCATAGCTCCTTGTAGATTTATTTGGACATGTGTTGGATTCCATCGTTATTCATTGTGATAAGCGGAGCTGTGTGAATTCTCGGAGAATCTAGTGTTTCATGACAAATTGAAACACATTGAGATCAATCTGATTACATAAAGAGACGGGTGCAAGGGAGAGTATTGGTGTAGTACCTTCCACCACAAATGAGCATGTTGATATTTCTTACGGGCGGAGTTTGATTATTTGACAAACTTGGTGTGAGAGAATGCCTCCCTCTCCGAGAGGGATTATTGATGTTTGTAGCTTCTTGAGACATTCTCCATATCGTACTCCTCTGTGACTTAGTTGGTTTGATATGTGAGGACACTTATCTGGGAAGGGGTAAGTGGGACACTTATCCAAGAATTGATAAGTTTGTTTGGGATTATATCCCAACGTTTTTTGTGGAGAGAACATGAGGACATGCTAATGGAGTTTACCCTTGATGTCACACTATGGGAGTTGACCCTAAATTATTATTTCTAGAGGGGAGTAGCCTCTAGAAGTCCACATGGGAGTGCCATGTGACAAATATTTTCGAATCGTGCTCCTTTGTGATTGAGTTGAGTTGATTTATGAGGACACACTTATCCTTGAAGGGATAAGTGGGTTTGGGCTTATTTGAGAAGGGATAGCCCAATGTCCTTTTTGGAGAGCACATGAGGACATGTGTAATGTCCCCATCTGCCTAATCTCTCTAAGAGATAATTCCGCTAGACTAATTGAGTTCTTGTGGGCTAGGGCAGAAAATAATCAAGGGAACATGAAGAACGACAAAAAATTCAAGTGGGGTTATTATCCCACATTCCTTAAGAGAAGGAAAGAAAGCTCAAGTTAGAAGTATAAAAGAAAGATAGTAGAAAAAGTTCTTTAGAGCAAGTATAAAAAAGAGATGGTAGAAAAAGTTCTTTGAGAGCTCTTGAGAAGAGAGTCTAGGTTTTTTTTGGGAAACCCTTGTTCATCTACTGGTTTCGGTGTTGCAACTATACACCCTAGTCAGTTAAGGGAGAGATCATTGCAAATTTCTCATTGTGCTTCAACTGGATCGTATTTTCGTCATTTAGGAGTAGAATTTGGAAGTGTGGAGGTTGATTTTTCCTTGGAGGTCGAGTTTCCTTCATTTTGGGCACACTCTTGAGAGGTTGGGCACATCTTACATCTTGTGGACAGAGTATTGTTGCTTGGGTTCATTACCTTACTCATCTGGAGCAAGTGGGGATGCATTTTTGAAACTAGAGGAGTAATTTCAGTGTGGAAATAGAGAGATATTGTTGCTAGGCAATATTTTCATTGCTAAGGGCAATTTCTTCTTGATATCCACTGTGTGGAAGTATTGGGATATTTATTTATCATTGGGGGAACAAAATATAATTGCTGGGCATTCATCACAGGACCTGACTATAGCTTTCATAGTGCTATGTCACTTTTTTGATATTCTGGTTGAGTTTGGAGTGTGGAGACGAGTTGTTACTTGGTGGGGGTGAGTTACTCTATTGGTGGGCTATTTTCCTTGCACTTTAGATTGTATTTGTTGTGGGTTTTAGCTATTGAAGGCGTGGACACAATTGGTAGCCATTTGCAACCTCATTTGCCTTAGATTTGTGGATATTCTACCTTTCGAAATATATGACAAAAGCAACATTTCTCTGTGGGAGGATTTTAGATAGCAACAAAGGGACTAGTGGGTCGATTCCAACAACTTAATTCTTGTGACAAGGGACAACCCCTTTCTAGATTGGCATCAAGTCAAAGCTGCGAGTTATTATTAGTTCCGAGACTATTTTGTATGCTTTAAATAAAGATGATATCTTTGTTGAATTTAATTAAATATATATCAACTGCCATTGTTGAGGTTTACTATGGTTATTAGATATAGTGTTGTTGTAATGTGGGGTCTTTTTTATATGTAAACTTTGTGGAGAATGAATGATAACACCACATGAAACCAAATAAGAGTCACACAACAAACTAAAAAGATTTTGACAGTCACCAAGCATCTATAGCCTAAGTGTTTGATGAAAGTCTTCACTCAGGAAACAAAATAAATAAATATTACAATAGTAAGAAATTGTGACAACATTGCTTAAGAATATTACAACATGTCCCTTTTGGAGAGCACATTAGGACATGTCAAGGGAGATGACCTTGACGTCACACACTATGGGGAGTTGACCCTAGTGTTTCTAGAGGGAGTAGCCTCTAGAAGTCCACATGGGAGTGCCATGTGTGATAGACCTTTTGCTACAATGTACCAAGTATCGGGTGGACCTTCTCCTAGATTGGGCTGCAAACCAAGGGAGATAGGATACATTTATCACAAAGGTGTACTTGTGGTAAATGGGCCTAGGCATAGTTCTTCCTTGATCATGACAAGGAGTAATATGGATTCGAGGTGTTTTCCACGTGTTAGTTAGCATTGGGTTGACATTCACTCACAGGGGTGTACCTATGGTGAACGACTCTAGTGTGGTCTTTGTTCTAGTCATAGTGATTTGACAAGGAATGATAAAGACTCAAGATACTAGATGCTATCACATGCGGACCCAGAATGAGCTTGATCTCAGAGACAATCAATTGGCTTAGAGGGAGAGTTGCAGGGAGAGTTTCCCCTCGATTTAGGTGGGAGAGAGACATCTCCAAGGATTGATAGACAGTTGTCATGAGTCTAGGGCGAAGTTTATATACTTAAAAGACAAACTTGGCATGATACATAATCCTTCCCTTGTTTTGAGAGAGTGTTGATGTTTGGACATTATCATGAAGACATTCTTCTAGATTAATAATTAATAATATAATTATTAATTATTAAATAATATATATAATAAATAATAATAATAGTTGATGTTTCGACAATATTGAGAAGACATTCTTTTAGATTAATAATTAATAACATAATTATTAATTATTAAATAATATATATAATAAGTAATAATAATAATAATAAATAGTTATTTATTATCCAAGGGACGCATTTTTTCATGGATGGTCACCATATGTTCTCTATATATGGAACACTCGTCATTTTAATAAAATATTAATCTCATATATCATTTCATATAAAAGTATCAACAAATCTTTGAGAATTTTTTTTATATACAGTTGCACAGAGATTTTATCTTGAACTCGTCGAGGGTTTCTGGATTGTCATTTTTTGGGATAAGGACCAGAAATGTGCCTTTAAAAGTTCCTAAGACTTTCCCAGTCATTCTTACTTCTATCACCCTATAAGGTTCAAAGAAGTTACATTTGTATGTCTATATTTCATTTCTATAAATTTTTAAAATTACACACATATAATATATATATATATATAAATAATTTACGTATTCTACATATCCTGTTTTGGAGGGTCTGTATCCATCCCCGTGTCATGTGATTTGGTTCACTGCTGATGGGTACCCTCCTAATCATTATAAATCTAATAATCGATCTAATTCTCATTGTCTGTTATTGCTTATGAGTGGGCAATGATGTTGCTTATTTCTATTAATTTGTTTGAATTCATGATCATGTTAATGCTCACTTCTGCATTATTGTCCTTGTTAATGTTTACACTATGCATGTATACTTATTTTTCTTTTTATGTTGGGCATTCACTGTCCAACACCCAAAAATAGTGATCTCTTTGGTGATGACTCCATGGAATGGAATGGCCCTTGAACCCATTTGGTGATCCTGCCCGGTTTGAATCTATATCACTGTCAAACTGAACCTGTCATTCTTGACAAACTTCAAACCAAAATTCAATGCTCCTTTTGTTTGCTTTGATATCCTCTTTGCAGCCTTCCAATGCACAACTCTTGGCGAAGTCATGAACTTAAAAACAAGACTCACTGCAAAGCTTGTATATGGCGCAGTGAAAGATAAATCAAACTTCTTACCAGTTGTGTATACATAGTTTCATCTACCTTTCTGGGATCATCATATAGCTTCAAACTTGTTTCAGGTGGTGTTGGTGATTTCTTAAAATCTGCCATTATAATAGTTTTAAGCAACACTCTTGCATACTTTGCTTGCAAGATGAAAATGCTTTCATTCGTCCTCTTACTGCCAGTTACCAAAAGAACCAAGGAATTAAAGGGGGCAAAG
>SNQJ01S0184403.1:2180-18867 GCA_010110895.2 Picea sitchensis
CATGATGTAAGGGACCAAAGGGAAGCAACTGCTCGAAGCGCAGTTGAAGAATAAAAGTCCTTGCCCTGGAATGAAAGAAATTGAGTGATCGTAGTGCCCAAATGTAAAAACAACTCACTGAGGATCCATAATTGAAGGCTCTGAAGTCATAGCTCCAGGAAGCAAAGTATCAAGTAGAAACGATATAGGCGGAGTTGAAGCCCCTGTCAGTTGTGGAAAGAATGAAGCGATCCCAAGAGAAACACACTTCCCAATAGTAGGTCCATACTATTCATAGTAGAGTTATGGAAGTAACTTAGAGGCTCCAACCTGTACAGGACGAGGCTTACCAACTGTTCACAGAAATCAAAGGCCGAGGAGCAGAACTGGAGCAAGTTGTCATTGCAGATGAACAATGCCTCGAAGGACTTGTCAATGAAGCAACCATACAAGATTTCACTGAACAAGAGGCTGTAGCACAACAACAAGTCGAAGTAGCTCGAGCCAAGATCGAGGATTTTGAAGTAGAACTAGTCAGATCAAAGTGATTCGGGACGAGTCACAGGTGAGTGTTGGGGGCCTATTGACCCTTGACCAAGTTTTGAGGATTCTTGGTCATGTTTGACGTGATTTTGGGACTTCGACAGGCTGTCGAAGGCGAAGTGCAAGATGAAGCAGAGATCGCGGGATCTCGACCCCTTTTAGGGCCCTTTTTGGGATTTGGGATTATGTAACAGGTATGGGAATGTCGACCCATGGGTTCACCCATGCTTAGGCTTATTTTGTATGTATAAATAGATGCTAAGGCGATGTAGTGAACACGACAACGAATGGTTGAGTGCTAGATTTGGATCTGTGTGATAAAGAGTTGTAAGTGCTTTGGTGCATACTGTGTGAGACTTGTAGAGCTAAGTGCAAGTGGTTGTAAGAAACTATGGAAGGCTTTGTGCTGTAACACTAGGAAGGAGGATCTACCGAGCTGCACAGATCTCCTGTCCTCTGCAAAGTAGGGTTTTTGAGGCTCTGTGCATGTAACCTATTGAGGAAGCTAATAAAGAAGACAAAGAGTTGGTGGACGTAGCCCCAGGGTGGGGGTGAACCATGTACATGCAGTGTTGCTCTGCTTTGTGCAATGTGTTGATGTGCTTATATGATAATGTGCTTAGTGCTTTAATATAGATGAATGATCTGTCGACACTTAGTACTTAATAATATGGATGGATGTTAGATCTGGATTATATACATGTGCTTAGTGCTAAATCTGTTAATATCTGATCTGTTTCATCATGTTAAGTGATGTTAGATGATAGATCTAAATGAATACTCTAAGTGCAAGTGGCTGTAAGAAACTATGAAGGCTTTGTAGTCAGAACACTAGGAAGGAGGATTCCACCGAGTCGCATGCATCTCCACCGCAGTAGGGTTTTGAGGCTCAGGCATGTAACCTATTGAGGAAGTAATAAAGAAGACAAAGAGTTGGTGGACGAGTCTCGTGGTGGGTGAACTATGTACATGCAAAGGTTGCTTCGCTTTGTGCAATGTGTTGATGTGCTTATATGATAATGTGCTTAGTGCTTTAATATAGATGAATGATCCACGACACTTAGTACTTAATAATATGGATGGATGTTAGATCCGATTATATACATGTGCTTAGTGCTAAATCTGTTAATATCCGATCTGTTTCATCATGTTAAGTGATGTTAGATGATAGATCTAAATGAATACTACAAGAAATCGGTAATTAGGGTTTAAATGTGATGTAACTAAGAACTAAATATTGATAAATATAACTACCGAAGTGCTCTATTAAGCATTAGAAACCGCCGATCTATGTCCCCCAGCTCTAAGGTTGCGCATAATCGAGTCCCCGCAACCACCCTTGCTTCTACCTCGTGAGACTTCATCTTGTAGGTGCGTTCAAAGGGCCTAGAAGTTAGGGTTGCCTTTGTTGGTGCCTCGTTGTACGCTGGAACTCGGAATCACCCTCGCGCCACAGAAATTTATATCGTCATTATTAAGAAAGGATCTTCAAAAGAAAAATATGCGTAACAACTCAAAAGGTTTGGATAACATTATCGAGTCAAAACCCTTACTGCGTTAATTGCGGGGACTTGGATACAATCAGACAGAATGGATCAAGCTCCAAAAAACAACAGAAAGCAAGAAACATATCCAAAAAATCTATGCGTAAAACAATCAAAGGGGATAAGAAGATCTACAACGGAAAATTATAGGGACACTCCACCTAGAAGATTAAGATTTCAGGATCAACAACCCATGACAGTCTTAGGGAAGAAGAAGGATTCAAGAGAAACGCCTTCGTAAGATCTTCAACCCCATGAGTCAAACTATACTTTTGGTTTATGTTATGCATGTACACTTTGGACACAAAGCCATGAATTGTAGAGCCAATAGTAGAAACATAAAACAAAATTTGAAAGTCATACACAAAAGGGTTATCCAAGAAGGCCTAGTGAAACACGAGAAGAAGTTACAACATGTTTAAATCATTGTTAATCAAGGGAATGCTATGTAAAAACTTTGGACACATACAAAGATTGCGTAATGACAATTCCTCCTAGAAAACCACAATAAAACAACAATAGTCGGCCAGGAACTCTTTAAGAGAACATGGATAAGAAAGCATAATCAATATAGCAATGAATAATGCACACTCGCTCTACAAGATAAGAAACATGGTTGGTAATAAGCTGATAGTGGTTGTTCGTCACATGACAAGTGATAAAGACAAGTTTCTCACATTAAGAAGAAAGAGATGATCACGGAATGATGATTAATCCAAAATCATTGGAAAACGCAATGTAATTGGAAACAAGAATACCAAGGCGTAAAATTGCTCCCACTAGTAGAAGATATGAAACATAACTTCAAGTGAGTCAAATGTGTGACCAAGGTCATAAAGTTACTGACCACAAAGTGCTAGATAAGAAAATAGGCTGTCTGTGAAATTCAGATTGCAATAGCCTAAGAACTTGAAGCAAAATATATGTATTAAGTGATTGGATATGAAAAGTGTTTTCTAGGAAAAAAATATGAAAGTTGGCTATGGCACGTAAGAATGGGTCACACACACTTGATAACCATGTCAAAATCAACAAAAAGGAAGCGCTTAGAAGAATGCCCTAGATTATGAAAACCAACAAACACTTTAAGCAAAGCATCGTCAATAAGGAAAGAAAACAAAGACCATCAAGAAATCAAAAAGAATATTCAACGACAACACCACTGAAAATTGTGCATACCGACTAGTTGGACCAACTAAAACAAAGGGTTTAAAAGGTGAGGTTACTTATGTTATTAGTTGATGATTATACAAGAATGATCAGCTTCTCAAGAATAAGTCAAGCTTTTGAAAACTTCAAGGTCTACAAGGAAATGGTTGAAAATAAAATGGATCTAAAAAATCAAATGTTTGAGATCCGATAATGGAGGCGAGAATTCCACTCAAAGGAATTTATGGACTATTGTGAAAGGTGAATGGAATAAAAAAACAACATTTGTTAAGCCCCTAATATTGGCTCATTACCCCTTAATTGGGGCATATTATATTAGTAAATGTTATTTTATTTATGTCAACTTTAGGCCATTAGTTGTAATTATACTTCCTAGTCTCCTATATATACCAAGTGGAGACATTTTCATTTCAATCATCTCAGGATTTCTGAACATTTAAGTGGTAAAGGAGGTTTCCCTGAAGAGGCTTATATTATCCAAATTATCTCTTTTCTCAAGGCATTGAGTACTTTTTTCCTCAGGTTTTTCATGCTATATTGATATTTGGTTCTTAACATGGAATCGTAGCTCAAGGTCTTGGGGTTTTGTCGCTACATCTGAGACACTGGCATTTTCAATTATAACTTTTTTCTACAATTTTTAGAAGGAACGACTTGGAGAATATTTAGTAGATGCATCAAGGTACGTTGGGTTCAAAATTCAGATCCCGAATACTATAATTTCGGAGATACAACCTGCATAAGATAGGGTTCTGAATCATCCCGACTGAATATTGCAGAATTTTGCTATAAAAAATTTATGTAATACTTCAGACCCTGAAATCTAGAGTATATTTACAAAAATTAGTAGTATCTTTTGGTAAAAATTTCATCTTCTCGGGTCATCTTTAAATTTGTAGATACACCTGTAAGATATAGGTATCCCACCAGTCCTATTGCCTAGTCTCAAGAAGGTGTTCAATGTGACCCCAACCCTCGGGCCGCAGTCCACTTCCACAGGATCGACCTAAAACTTCCCTAAGCCAGCGGCTCTTTTCGATCCCTATTGGAACCTCAAATTTTAATCCACAGGTTCTGCTGAAACCCCACCTATGATACACCATGCATGAGCTTCACCTTCTCATGGCCTCTAAATATGACCGTGAGCCTTTTCCTGACAAAGGATTTTCGGTTTTCGCAAGTTCGTGAACCCTAATGTTGAGTTCCTTGTCCTCTCGATCCTACGAATGCTGAAGTTCAATGGAAAAATTTCCCACCTATGTGACCACCTACCTCGCGGACTACATGCCTCTCTTCAAACTTCGAGTAATTTCCCAATGTCGAAGTGCCCCTGTTTCTTGCCTTCGGGATTCCTGAAATCCCAAATCTTGAATCTCCGAAATGCCACTCCTTGGTTTTCTCCTCCAAGGATTTATTTTCCCCAGCTTTTCGTGATTTCCTGATGTAAGACTGTTGGTCCTTTCTGCTTGGACTTTCTAGTATCCGAAATATTGACGTCCTCTCTGTTCCTCCAATGTTTCAAGGTTTCATGTTTCGTGATCTCAAGGACTCTCTATTGCAAAACCCTCTCGCCCTTTGAGCTCCTGCATCTGAAGTATCTAAATAGTCCCTTTTGGGGATTTTCTCCCATGCCTTGATCGGGCTACACATGTCCTTCTCAAGAATGACCGATTCGCCTCTGTTTCCTGACTCTTTACAATCTCCCAATGCACTAATCACTAGTCCTTTCCTCAACTCCGATGTCCCATTTCCCAAGAGTTCCTCGACCATCGCCATCGTCCTCCACGTATTGATGGCTCGACGCTTCGACTTTAAAAGTCGCTGCTTCAAAGACTTCTCCATTCACCCCTTCAATGTCCAAATCCCCAAAATGTGAGGATCTTGCATACGTCCTTACTGCATGGATGCTCCTAATCTTTTCGCTGTTTCGTGTACCGGGAGTTTGAAAATCTCAGTACCAAAATCTTCCCTCTACCTCCAACTTCTCGAATAGACGAAATGGGTTCTCGTCTAAAGGTAAGTCATGTTCGCTGACTTCTCGGGTTTTCACCGCGGAAGTGCCTCTAGTCATTACCTGGATTCCCCAAATGCCAACTCCGAATCTTCAAAATGCTGAAAATGGTCTAGCGGATCATCTCTTTGGATAATTTAGGATTAAACTCGCATTCTCCCTGATCCATGTATATCGGTCCTCCGCGCTAAATCTGATGGTAGCCGTAGCTCCTCTCTAAGCATGTACTTACTCCTTTCCGTTGGAAGATTTTTTGAAGTCTCAAAGGCCTCAACCTTTATCCGCAAAATATGTATCTTTTGTCTCCCATATAATGCTCTTAAGGAAGTTTTCCTCTCGAAGCTTTTCTTTGGGACCTTGAACTTCCTTAAATATTTTTCAGCTTTTGCGACCTTTGTACTATGGCTCGTGCACAAAATGACACTGCTCCTCCTGAACTTTTATTTTTGAATCCTCAAAGGATTCCTCAACTTATGCACTCCTTGCGCAGTCTTTGCACACAAAGGTGCTATATTTCCTGAGCTTCTCTCGTTGCTCGTGACCTCTAAGGGATTTATCCTTTCTTCTCCCTCATATGGATAATCTGATGCCCTCTTGGCAATCTCTTGCTCAAGCAACCTTGCTGAATCAGAGGGTATTCAACCCCCGGTGAAGATCCCTCTTCTCGGAGTCTTTCTTCGCTCTGTAACTCAAAAGACTTCATGGTGTACCCCTAGCACCTCGCCAATGCCCTCCTGGCAGAGTTTCAACTCTCGATTCTCGATTCTTGAACTCACAATGGAGTTTTTCCTCAATGCATCCCATGCATCTTCTCAATACCCTGGCGAAAGCTCTATAAAACCTCTCGTACTGTTTCTTTGTGCTCTTTCCTCTCAGACAGCCCCGGGTTTCGGTGTTTAACAACCTTGAGATCTTTCCCTAAGTCTAGGACTTCAACTGGTGCACCCTTCCTCTTGGCACAACCCTGTCCAAATTCCATAGAATTGGAAGTGCACTCTATGTAATAGCTTTCAGAACCCGCAGTGTTATGTCACAACCTCTTGGTGTGAAGCCTCAAAAAACTCTCAAATTTGAAATCGAAGAACTCAACAGATAGCGTAACCCATCCTGTCAGCTACAAAATGCATGCTACCTAATCACAAGACCACAACAACATGTAAAGAACACACATAAAGACACATTCACGACACAGCCACGTAATAACATGTAGGAAAACCTGCCGAACAGTAGCTAATATAAATGCCTCTTTACAATGTGTTCCTGAAATTTCAAACTTTGGATGTAGTCCCCGACTCTCCTCCCTTCTCTTCTCTACTCTCTATCTATCCTAACATAATATTTAAGATCTCTTACATGAGGGGCTCTTTGATCTCTTCCAAGTTGGCTCTACCCCATTCAATTGCATCGAATTTACAATTGAATGGGCCTATCCATATCAATCTAGATCCTCACTTAGAACCATTAAAAAGCATTCTACATCTAAAGCCCAATGATAGGCACCTAATCTTTGCCTCCCAAAGATCCCTTACAAACATTAAACGTGCTTGATTCAAATTCAAAATTTGAATATATGAGAGGTTGCAACTCTCCTCCTCATTGAATGCGCATTGAGATCGCCTGCCAGCGATATTGGTTTGGGAGCCATGCTCCCGTGATCATTTTTGGGTAAACAATCATAACTTCTTACTAGAGTATCCAAATTGAGGGACTAGTTTCATTGGATCGTGGACAACTTTTAGTATTTCTGGTACAAGTTTCAATTTTATATCAATTTTTTTGTGTGGGGCATTCTATACAAGGAGATCTCCTAGAAAGGACAAAATCGGCAAGTTGTAGTTACCATACCTAATTTTGGCACATCCACTTTGATTTTGACGGTGGTATCATAGAGAAGAAATATCGAGAACTACATAAAATAAAGTTTCATACCCGTAAGGGACGAAAATTGGGAGATACAACAAAAAAAATATTGTTCAGCGTAACCTCCCCAAAATCAAGGTTCAAAAGTGATACTTGGCCAACATGCCACCCAAAAGGGAACTTCTACACCAAATAAGCCTCTAGAAAACTCTACTGACTCTTAATAGACTATGAAGAAAATGCATAGGCCATAAATGAACTACAAAAGAAGATGGATTCAATGGAAGCTGGGTTAGATACTAAGATGGATTCAATGGAAGCTGGACTTGATACTATTGATGGTTTGGGTAAGGGGAGATCAAGTGGAAGCATTGAAGGCCCTCAGAATAAAGAAGACACTTGAAAGTGAAAATGCATCCCATGAAATTCATGATGAGGACACAAGTGAAGGTGAATTACATCGGAGAAAATCCAACTTTGGTTTGAAGACCA
This sequence comes from Picea sitchensis, assembly GCA_010110895.2. Taxonomy (NCBI): domain Eukaryota; kingdom Viridiplantae; phylum Streptophyta; class Pinopsida; order Pinales; family Pinaceae; genus Picea; species Picea sitchensis. The sequence continues at coordinate 9,780 of SNQJ01S0184403.1, forward strand.
ACCATGTTCCCAGATTGATATGAGGAAGTTTGATGGCAGCTGACCCAATCACATGGATACTTCCGATGAGCACTTTTGATCTCCATAATGTGCCACATACACAAAAGGTAAGAATTGCTTCTTTATATTTAGAACCTAATCAATTTTATGGTATCTATGGTTTTTTCTCAAGAAATCACTCGTCACTTGACAATTTTCACTTCAAGAAATGATAGCACACTACAGGGATATTAATGAGCAATACCTTTCAGCCAATTGATAAATCTCAAGCAAAAAGGTTCGCCATCGTTAATACTGAGAACTCCAAAGATTGAATATAAAGGTAACTGACATTCCGTGATGAGTTCTTGATTGATGTATTCATAGTGAACATTAAAGGATAACATTCAACATGAGGTTCGGCTTTTGAACCCAAATCATTGAGAATGCATTTAAGGTGGCAAGAAATGTTGAAAGTGTAAAAATATGGCTATGTTCACTAGAAGGACCAATCCTAACATATAGAGAGAATAATGTTCTTCTTCTAAAACACCTCAACCTACAAGGTTGACACTCAACAATTGGAGGAAAGAAAGAAAAGTTTTATGCTTTAATTGTGACAACAAGTACACTAAGGAACATAAGTGTGAGAACACCACATAGATTGTGAAGAGGAATACCTAACAAGAACAAGAACTATCTCAAGATGAAAATGTAGCTACTACCCCAAGAGTTGACCCCATGATATCGCAAAAATGTAATATGGAATTAGCACCTCTCAAACCCTCAAGATCGAAGCACACATCAAAAAGAAAAAGGCATCCTAATTGATTCTAGCAAGACTCATAATTTCATTCATCAAATTAGCTTAAATTGGTAAAAGGATAATAGAAATGACTGAAATGTCATTACTTGAGAACTATCCTTCTGCCCCATATGTCAAAGAAACCGAGTAATTTTTATTTCTCAAACCCACTATATCAGAGAAATGCTAAAGAGGTCCTGAATGGAAGTTTGCAAACCACTACCACTCCTATGCAAACCAGTTGCGTGTTGAGTAAAGATGATGATTCAAAGTCTCTGTAATTGCAGGTAACATAGGTCAATGATTGGTAGCTACGTACGATAGGAATCTAGACCAGATGTAATGCAATTGGACAAAGGAAACGTGATTTCAAGCAACACCAAAGGAATCACAAGTATTAGCAAGGAAGAGGATTTTCGTGATATATCAAAGGAACAAAAGAGCTCGGATTATGGTATCCAAAAAGAAAGGATCTATCACTTATTTCCTACTAATGTATGTAGATTGAGCATGTTGCATTGATGACCCAGCTTTAACACCAAGTTGGAGCAACTTTCTTCTTGGGTAGTTGTTTAGTATCATGGTTAAGCACAAAACAATCATCAATGTCCTTATCTACAGCTCCAGGCAGAGTATATTTAAACAACAACATGTTGTACACAAAGTTATATGGATGAAACAAACTTGACAAATATATAGCTGAGTATGATGATCCCATTCCACCCTATTGTGATAATACAAGCAATAATCTCTCAAAGAACCCACCGATCTACCCAAGTATGATGAAGCACATTCCAATCAGGCATCACTTTCTATGGGAACAGGTTTTAGAGAAGAACATCGAAGTTGAATATGTGGGCACAAAAAAGAACAAGTGGTAGACATATTTACAAAACTACCTTAATGACAAGTTGAAATTACCAAGACAACCTAGGGAGGGGGGGTGAATCACAGCCACTGCTCAAACAATTATATGACTATTCAATTTTTTAATCTTCTCTCCAAGACCATCAATATTATACAAGATATGAACAACATAAGTAATGAACACTTTCACCATACTCCTAAGATATAAACAGAGACATATTTTCACGAGTGGAAACCCATAGCGGGAGAAACCTCTTCTTCTTCGAATGATAGGTAATATTTTAAGTTCTCAGACATCATCTATCTTTGAGCTCCAACTCAATGTGTGAGGATACTTTTACCTCTGTTTTACAAGCTCCAACTTTCTAAGAGCACCAACTTCTAATTCTCTAGCCTCCACTAGAAGGAAGCATCAACTTCCTCAGTGTTCCAAAGACCAATCACGGTAAACAAGCACCAACTTTCATACATACAAAACTGGTGGCTTTCCTGGCACCATCACACTGCAGCCACAACTAGATGGAATTATACAACTTCCAATCGTGGATGATTTTAAGGGATGGAAATTTATTTTAAAATGTAGAAACCTTTGGCGACCTTTAATTTTATCCCTTCATATGCCAACTATAAATGTTTCATGCATATTTTTGTAAAATATTCAATTTCTCTATGATTTTATGTAGCTTTTATATGTACTGAAGCGATTTTAAGGTAAATAATTTTATCCTATAATTGGTGAATCATTTTTAAAATAGCTTAATCTCGTTTTTGGAAAACCATGAAAATTAGCCCATGAGCGAAATTCTAGTTCCCTAAAATCATCTATGCTTCCAATATTCAAGCACCAATCCTGAATATCGAGGAATTCAGCCCTCCCTAGAACCACCCTACCTCCATGGTTATGAAAATTTTGACTAAATAATCAAGAATACAAATATATCAATTCTTAACACTTCTTCACTATTCTACAAATCGCTTCCGCTTCTATCCGCTCGCACTCACAAATTTCACCGTCTGCTCGCAATTTTCTCTTGCTTCTATCTCTGCTCTAATTCTCAAGCCTTTACTGCCTCCGTTCAATATCTATTTCTCATCTATGTGTTTAATCTCACACCGTGCATAGTGCAATTTTACCTTTCTTAGAGTTTAACTCATTTTTTTAGTTAGAACAACCAACCTCACACGATCATAGTATTTCCCTTTTATGTTATACCCACGATCAGTTAAGACTCTGAATCTCCTCCAAAAATTGCATCAGCAATTGAATCGCCAATCATCCAAGAACTATGATCTACCGCTAATTGAATCATAACTTATCAATAATCCGTGACGTGCAACATTAACCCTTCGATCATATTGTCGAGATAATCAGGGCCATTATATTAAACACATAGAGACTTGCTAATTTATCAAATATGTTCCTCATGAACTTTACCTTCTTGAACTAGCACCGGGTGTGTTTCTTCCACATGCCCACTAGCTATGAACTTACGCTAACCAAAGAGTCGTTTCACAATTTCACGTTTCGAGTGATCGACTGTGAGTCACCTCAATTTTCCCAACTCGCTTAAACTCCTAAGTGGAGCCTAGCAACACTAGCACCTTCCCTTCTGTTCTACTAATGTGACCACTAGCTATGACCAAGGCCAAGCATGAGGGGTGCTTCACGATTTTTCATATCGCGAACTCTTGCTATGGGTGTTACACCTCAAAATTACTCACTCTGATAGTGTCACAAGTGTTGTCATTATGAGTGTTGTGGGTGTCGCGATCTTGTCCGCGAATCACGTGATCTTAACTGGCTGAAGTGTTGCAAGTGTCACAATATAATTCTCCATCTTGCCTATGTCGTACCTCTAATGACATCACAAAGACACTTCTTAAGACAACTTCAAAGACTAGTTTTGAAGAAGAGAAGTCACTCGACAGGGAGTACAAACCTTTTGACATTGAGAAAACCATAAAAAATGGATTTTTGGAGAGGAGCACTCCCACCCCACCTGCTAGAGAGCAATCAGTGCTCCCTGGGCCCCTTTGGGGGAGTGTTTGAGTGCCCTTCATGCACCCCTTTGGGGAGTGCTACCCTCTTTAGCAAATTTTGGGTTTGTTGAGGCAAATCGTGGAAGAATCCCTCAATTCCTGAAGGTAGCTGGATTTCAATAGATGGTCAAGGCATGATATTGGGAATATCCTCAACTCAAGGAGAGGAATCCTCAACTTATCCCAAAGATCTCTCAAGTGGTTGGACCTCTCCAAGGTTATATATGAGGTCTCTTGCCAGGAAAGGTACATGGAGGAGAGACTAGAGATTGATACCAAACTTACATCATGTAAGTGGTATGACATGGAAAATATTGAAGATGTGAAACCTATGATCTCAAGGAGTGATATCATCAAAGCAATCGCTTTTGAGATTATTTGAGCAAAGGGGTTTGGACAAGGAGAACTAGAAGAATCTGTTGTACCTTCATTCAAAGGATTGTAAGTACTTTTACTTGTTCTCATTAATAATCAATGCTTGGCCTGTTTCTTTCAAACTTATGCTTGTTCCATATGAGTTTGTCTACAGTAGATGGATCTATGTTTGAGCTAATCTCAGTAGAGTAGGAAGTATTTTGTACCTTTGATTGTTTTGCAAGACCTATCAGGGAGCTCAGGATTGAAGCTCAGCTAGGACTTTGCAAGAACAAACGTCACTAATAAGGTACATATCTTTCTCCTTCTATTTCATTTATTATCTTGGTTAGATCTAAAAGGAAGTCAGTGTCCATGTTAAGAAATTTTTTGTCTTGGCCTTAGGAGTCTAGAGACCAAGAGGGAATCCACTTGTTCGCAGGGGGATTCACCTACAACAGAAATTGACGACTTCACTGGGGAGGAGATTTGATTTTTGTTTCCATTCCTAGATCTTGTTTTGACCCTTTTCCCACTGATTTGATCTTCTCCACATTGTCTTTTTTATTCTTAGATTTGTTTGATTGCCTCATTATGTCATCAGGATCACCTTGATTGACTGAATTTCCTTGATTTTTTGAGTTTCTGGGCTTTTTTCTGAGTTTTTGGAGCAGAGCGCTCCCCCCCTGTTGCTGTCAGAGTGCTAGCACTCCCCTTTAGCCTTACATAGAGTGATGGAACGCTCCGATGCCCCTTACACTAGAGCGCTACCCCTTTTTTGTGAGAAATTCTCTAGAATTTTCACCTTCTGAAGCTATTTCTTGGTTTTGGCATTTACTCAGGGTCTCATACTCTCAGTCCATCTTGGTATTGGCTTTCAAACACCCTTAATTATGAGAATTCATCCTATTTTGTTTGGTATTTTGACATCTTATTTCCTTGCCTTGAATCCACTCTTTGTCTTTGCTGACCTAGAGTTAACTTGTTGTTTTCTTCTCCTTTATCTGACTGAGTGAAAACTTTTGTGAGGAAATCCAAAGGTCCGTGAACCTTTTCATTTGATCTTTGAGGTCATCTTTCCATCATTTCTCTTTTGTTTGAGGATTTTTTGGTTCTTGTTTGCAATTTGGTTATCTTTGTACTTCTTCTCTATTTCACGACGATAGTGTATTTTTTGTTTTGTGTGAGGTTTGCTTTTGATTGTTTAATCTTGAAGTCTGATTGACATTTAGAAGTCTTGCATCTGATTATCATTTACATATAAACAAAAGGACATATTTTAGTGATTGGTTTGGATATTAGAAGTCATTTCTGAAATTTTTAACATTACATTGGATTTGAGTGAGAAACAAATTGTTTGAGGACATTGCATATTAGTGTTTGATAGTGAAAACAACTTTTCTCCTTTCCTTAAATAACTGTTCATCGAAAGAAATGAATTCTTATCATCTTCTTATGCATTTTTGGGAATTGAGTTATCATACCATTAGTTTCATTGTCATACACCCGTTGAGTAAAGAATAACTATAAAATCAACGCTAATTAAAAATTATCTAGAACATTTTTGTTTTTAGGATCTTCTACCAACACTAGACTAGGATTAGCACTTTGGATTAGGCTGTGAGTGCAACTCTCCAAATTTTTCAAAATGAAAATTAGCATCCTGAGATAGGGAGAGTCAAATCCAATTGTCGTATAGGCTTTCTGAGATCCCCCTCTCACATAGGGGTTACGCACAAGGTCGCATTCGGGTGAGTTACGAAGATTATCCCTCCGTGGTTCAACTGTTTGTAGTGGTCAGATCATATATTGGGGGTCACTTGAGGGTATACCCACAATTATGTGTGGGATCCTCTCGAGTTGATTTCAGACTTGTTATCCTTCCCATACGTTTGGATCGAACTGTTGAATGTACCCTCCCAGGGGCTGATTGCGAGTTGGTTTCCTTAGTTGCCATAATCCTTAGGTACTTACACGAGGTGACAATGAAGGGAAGTCTCACTATACCTGGGACATACATTGGTCAAATTCACTCGGGCTCCTTGGAGGGTAAATCCACAATTACTGCGTAGAAACTTGCACCAAGGTGAAAGTCCGTCAAGCAGGTCGTCATTGTAACTGTTCCACCATATCCTAGCCCCTTCTTGACTTGATCACGTGACGTTGGATTTCATCACCAACTAGTACGATCATCGAGAGAAGTTTTGTTTGCTTGGTTTTGATCCCTAGATTTTATTAATGTATGCTGTTTCTTTTCGTTAGTTGGCCCTAGATTTTCAGTGTGTACTATTATTCTTCAAAATTGAGCCTATAGATGATAAAGGTCTTCACCAATCATGTAGGATGCAAGGGCTACCTCTGGAAGGCTACCAACCCTTACCTCCTAACCCTCTAGAAGACAATTATCGTGGAGAGGTAGAAAATCAATCTGACGCTGGGAGTGTTGTTGCTCCTCTGTTAGATAATTTAGAAGGTGCTTTGGTTACGGTTGAGAATCCCACTCCTCGCACTACATCTGTGTCGGTAAAACCTCTTGAAACACTTTTTCTTTTTTTAGACTCCCTTGGGAACGTCATAGACGAAGAGGTCCCACAGTTACCTGAGAGAGATTTTACCAAAACATATATGGGATCCACAGAACCAACCTCTGGTGATGAGTATAGGAATCCTGTTTGTCCTACCACTGCAGTAGATACAAATCCCACACCTACTCATTCTGTATGGAAGACTTCATCAGGACGCGATCTCTATGAGCATTTAGAATCCTTTCGACAACCCTTTAATCCTCATGACCCTCCTATCGAAAGTGGGCCATCTGGTCAAATGATGAATCACCCCATCGATCAGGTCATTAACCCTACTGTTGCGTCAACACAAGTCTATCCTAATGCTGGACTCATCACCTCTACTCATTCCCAAGGCACTTCGATCCCTACCCCCGCTTTTACAAACTTTCACTCTACAGCTCCACATGTTCCGCACGATCCTGCTGGGACATCTTTTCACTCGAGAATGCAGACCCTTGCCAACCAAATACAACTGATTGGAGGGAAACCACCATCTAGCGGACCTATCCCTCCTAGAATACCACCATCCTATGGCGGGCCTACCCCTCCCAGGGGACAACCCCCTTTTCATGTTCTTCCCGGAGGGAAACCTCCCTTTTCCAGTCATACCCTGGTCGTTAATCCACCAGTGGCGGGGGGGGAAACCTTCGTCTGCTGGAAGCCCTTCACAATCCTAGGGAGTATCTTCTGGAGGCACATTTACCCAACCCCATGTTGGGGGGCACTCATATCATAACCCACAAGGAGGAGTATCAAATCCTATTCCTTCTGGAACATCTTATGGACAACCTTATCCGGGCGACATCCCAAACATCACCTGGAGTCCTCAAGGACAACAATTTTATCCTCCCCATGGGTCTAATGTGTATTTGCCTCCGAGATCTACTCCTTACCCTCCTCAAGGGCACAATGTTCATCCTCTTTCTGGGCAAGCAAATCATCCGGCTTATAATGCTCAGAACCCACCGGGTTATGCAAATGTTTCTCATCCATCATCGAATCCTGTTTATCCTGGTTAGCAAAAACCGTATGTAGGAGGACATACTAGTTACAACTATCTACCTAACCCAGTTTATGGTCCTACTGGTGTTCCTATGCCACACTAGTATCATCCACAAATTAATCAACAACTACCTTTCCTTGCGACTCTGGATCTCCCATACTTGTCTCGGTTAATCAATGATCCTATTTTTCATTCATCGGTTTGGCCAGTTATTCCAGCTAAACTTCCTTTCGATATTCCTAAATTTGACGGAAAATCTGGAGAAGATCCAAATAACCATTTGATGACTTTTCGTTTGTGGTGTTCATCAAATTCCCTCATGGATGATTCTATACGTTTGCGTCTTTTCCAGCGAACACTTACAGGCTCAGCAACAAAGTGGTATATCAAACTACCACGTGCTTCTTTTCATGATTTCAACTCCCTTGCCAAGTCTTTCCTCACGCACTTTCAACTACCTATTCGCTACGAGACGGGTGCTGAACTCTTGACCTCCCTTCGTCAAACTGACTCTGTGCATATCTCTGACCATATTCATGAGTGGAGACGATGATGAAGGATGATCAAGGTAATCATTCATAACATATTATTGGCGGAATGGTTCACTAAATCACTTTTACCCCCGATTTCTCACGATGTCGCTATGGGTGGCGCGATCATCGAGGAAGAAACCATCGCTCGGGCTCAGTACTTAGATTTGGTTTATTCCCAATCTGGTACTTTGTATGATTTGCTTCCAAATGCTGCTCGAGCTAATACTGATTCATCCAAGCCATGATCCTCATCTCATGCATATGGTGTTATCGGTTCCATCAAAACTCAGTCTACTTGCCTATCGAGCACACTCTCCTCTACCTACCCCCAAACTTAGATATCTGAGGTGAATACAGTTCAATATACCCCTTCACAACAATCCAGAGGTAAGAAGAAGACCAAAAAATAAATAAAAAAAATACCAATAACAATGAACAACCAAAAAATCAAGCTCAAACACCTGCTACCGAAAAGCAACCACAACAGAAAATGAAATTCCCATGTATCATTTGTGGTGATGATCACTGCACTCGAGACTGTCCACATCGCAATGAAGTGGCCAAACTTTTCCAGGGAAATTCACAACCCGCTGTGCTTACTTATCTTTTTCCACAACAACAATCCATGGTTGCTCAAACCCCCTCTCTTGGGGGCAGTTCTAGCCATCTTCATGGTGAGGCCCTGACGAGTGCACATATTTATATGTTTAATGGGATTAATTTGACCACTCACTCTAAGACATATGACACACCAGGTAACCTTGACAAAGGAAAAGACACTAACGGTACCGGTACTTTACCGGATCCATCACCATCCTTCGTTAGTCCTCCATCGGTTAATCCTCTATCTGGATCACTTGAGATTGTGAAACCTACATTCAACTCTATCTTACACCCTCCTAAGAGAAATATCCACAAAGCTACCTTTAATCCTAGTTCA
>SNQJ01S0184404.1:0-18867 GCA_010110895.2 Picea sitchensis
TGAGATCTATCTTCGAAAATATCATTGCATCCTTCAACTGGTCGAAGAGATCATCAATCATTGGTAAGGGATACTTGTTCTTTATCATTACCTTGTTCAATTGTCTAAAATCGATGCACAATCTCAATGTCCCATCTTTATTCTTCATGAACAAGACTGGGGAACCCCAAGGTGACACACTTGGGCATATATACCCCTTCTTCAAAATGTCTTCAAGCTGCATTTGCAACTCCTTAAGCTATGGTGTACTTATTCTGTAAGGAGTATGTGATATGGGAGTTTCCCCAGGTATCAAATTTATAGAGAAATCAATATCTCTCTTTGGGGGTAGTCCTGGTACCTCCTTGAACACATCCTCAAAATCTTTCAGGATTGCATGATCCTCCATATTTGGCACCTTATCCTTAGGTGCTTCTTCCACATGAGCTGCAAATATTTGACACCCTTTTCTATAGCATTTCTTCAGTTGCATTGCTGAAATTTCTTGGACAAAACTGCCCTGGGAATTCCCTGCACTTTCCTTAGGCTCCCTTCCTCATCCAAACAAGTAAATTTCTTTTTATGACAGTCTAGGATAGCATGATGTTGGTCCAACCAATCCATCCCAATTAGACAGTCATAAGAACCTAAAGGCAAGATGTTCAAATCCACCCTTGTACTCAGCCCATTCATGTCCATAAGACATGATTTAACCATCTCATTAACTTTTCTTTTCGCTCCGATAGCCAACTGCACCAACCAATATTTTCCATGCTTGTTTATTGGAAAATACAAACTTTCCACCATCTTAGGATTTATATAACTATGAATATCTCCCGAATCAATTAAAATAGTAATGGTTCAGTTGTGGATCATATCTTCCACTTCAATCATATGTGACTAATACTCTTTTTTCTTGTTGTCCATGGCTGCATAGATATTGGGTACATTTATTCCCATGTCCCCCATTGTTTCATCTCATTGAACATTGTGAAAATTTCTCACTTTGTCACTTCTGTGAGGACAATATCTAAACATGTGATCTCCTTTACAACCCCAACATTGGATAGGTAGTTGCCTTGGCCTTTGACCACCTGTCTCAATCATTATGGGTTCTCTAGAAGTTGGCTGTCCCTGAGGATTATTTCTAAAGAATGGTGGCTTAGTTCCTTTCTTCCTCTGATCCATCTTGAATTTCTTCCTGTCTTCCCAAGATTTTTGGAAAGTTGGTCTTGCTTTTTTCTGATCATATAGGCACTTAGTTCACCTTATGGTCTCCTCCAATTTTTTGGGATCATCATATTGTATTTTGTCACTGATGAATTGTGGAAAACCACTCAAATACCTCTCAATCTTAACTGTTTCATCCTTGATTAAAGAAACATACTTCAACAATTCTAAAAACCTTCTTTCATATTCATCTATTGTCATACTCTAAAACTTGAGTTCAAAGAACTCTTTCATTTTCTTCTCATAGTACCTCTTAGTCAAGTATTTGTTTTCAAAATACTTCTTGAATTCCCTTTGTTATCACCATAACAATTTTCAGATAGGATCCAAGTCTCAGAAATTCAGCGAAGAGATACATCACTATGGAAGCATGATAGTTTGGAGGATAAGGTCATATATGGAGGCATATGGACAAATATAGTGGAGACGCGGGGGTGATGAGACTTAGCCAACCACAGATCTCGGACGCCACAGATCACTGGTTAGCAATCATATTAGGCATTGAAATAGCGCGAGAGATAATTTTTCGAAGGAGGGTGGGGGAAAATACCATGGTTTCATTCTGTGGACGTGTGGCATCCTCAGAGGCACATCGGGGTGAAAAGAGGTCTTTCCAAAACCATTCTTTTTGATCCCCGATATCGAAAATTTATGAGACCCGGTGGATCGTAGATCTTGGACCAGCCCATATCGACGGCCAAGACACATATCGGGCATTGAAGTAGCACAGAGTATAATTTTTCGAAGGAGGGATGAGGAAAATACCATGGTTTCATTTCTTGGACCTGTGGTGCCATCAAAGGCACATCAGGGTGAAAAGTGGTATACTCAAAATCATTTTCTCCAATCCCTTATGTCAAAAAATGCATATCAAAGGAGGGTCCCGATCATTATTCTATAATATTTCAAAGCACTCGAACGTTTGAAAAGTGGCGCAAACCCCCCATTCGAAATTAAAGCTCAACAATGAACCCATTTCACACATTCTTCGCCAAGTTACAAGTATTTTTCATCATGGCCACGAACCCTTTCATTTTATCCGTGAAAGAACAAGACTCCACCTCTAAAGAAGAAGCCCTAATTGACAGAGATTCTGATGTTTTTGACACAGAAATTATAGTTTCACCCATTTCCGTGTCCAGATCCAATTTGCTAAACAATGTTGCAAAATGGATACCCTTCCTCGAAGTGGACCAAGCTTCCATTACCCCTTACATCGTAGATGTCATTTTCCCTTTCCTAGAGTTCATAAGCTAGTGCATAGAACAATATTCGCAGGAAGAAAAGGTCATTTTGAATAAGTTAGGGTCAGAGGTCTTATGCAAAATAGATAGTTCATCAATTCGAAACACCCTCCATATGCCAGAGTCTTCCCCCACTATGTCAGAGCCCTTTGAGGAAGAGAAAATGATCACAGTCTACCGAGAGTGTCCCCCCGAAGTAAAAACCATATTTCTGCAAACCATTGTTAAACCTGAACACCATTATGAAAGTCCGTCATTACCTGTCAGTGTAAGCATCATGGTTATTGAAGTCCAGTGAGCTTGTTCCCTACTTAGTCAAATCTTAGGGTTGGATAGCGACATATTTGCAGTAGAAGTCATGTCAGGTTTCATGTTGACCTTTTTTATGTCAGAGTCTAGTCAGTAGGTTTGTATAAGTTTTGACAAGTTCACTGTTGACAATATGCACCAACAACTGGTAAATTTCAATTCATTGAGACACTTCATGTACTACACGCACTTGTTGAGAATTCTCTTGGAATCAAATAAGACCGAATTCCCTGAAGAAACATTCATCTCGTCTGAATGAAAAAGAATCACCATGCTTATTTTCATAAAAAATATTATGTCCAGGGTTTATAGTCTCATCTTCGGCATAGACCTGCCAAGGGTTTTAGAAGAAATGAAAATCTTTTTACAACCTAATCCAGAAAACAGGGTGGGAGATTGGATGTTGTTTTTACAGTCTACTGTAATTTGGGTATACGTTTATCGAGAAGTTCCTTACCTTTTACTAGTATTTTTGACTCCCAGGTTATTTTCCGTAGAGTTCATCAGACAAAGGATCATTTTAGAGACAGAGCATTTTATAAAAATGCACAAGGCATCTAACTTAAAATTCCCTTTCATGGTAGGGCCATTTGTGGTAAAGACCAGGTCTTGTTTACCTCAGATTCAAGCCAAATTCTGAGTTTGAGTTTACACAGTTACAAGGGAGGATATATGACCCGCACCAGATCATATCTAAGAGAGGACTGATGAGCAGACAAAGCCTCTACGAACATGAGCAAGTTGAAGAATTTGATAAATTAACAAACTTGGAAGATTGTGCAAATATGGAAGTCGCTTTGCAGTTTGATCATACACCACAAATAGAATCTGCCCCTCAACGGATCCAGACACAAAAAACTTCTCCAAAATTGATTATTAAAGCTCCAAAGATGAGTGTTTATAACAAGAGGATTAGTTCAGAGGCAATGGGTACCAGTAATCAGAAAAATATTCTTAAGAAAATGAATATCATGCCATATTCTCAAATAGTGGACTTGGAAGAAGAAGAACCTAAAGATAAAACAAGCATGGAGATGGTGAAAAGTGCAACCAAGAATGAAGAGGATGGTACAGGAAGCATGCCACAAAGTGAAATCAACTCAAGGGTTTTCATAAGCAAGAAACATGTATATAGCAAGACACCTAGAGTAGTTTATCAGTGCAAAGAAGACTTAATGAAACAGTATGTTGTGAAGGGAAGTATGGAAAATAGTGAAAAAAGAGACCTGTTGCCCGAGGTAGAGAAGATCTCCCAGCATAAGGCTTCCCTTCTCTCAGTCGGGTATGTGGAAAGAAAGACATTTAACATATAAGTGGCAGATGATGATAAAGTGTCTGAAATCAAGATGCATTATGAAAATATTGGTTCCCCAGACAAAGTAAAGTTCCACAAGAATGTCAGTGACATGATATATTCAGACTACCTAAGTTTGAGTCTGAGGGTTTCGGGATTGACAACACATGCACTCAAATTAGATGGACAATTGAAGCAGGAGAAAGCATCCAGCAAAGCCTGGCAGACACATGTTAAAAGATTGGAATCTAAAGGCCCTCAAGGGGTAAAAGCTTCTTTATATGAGAAAGAGAAGATGATCCAAAGCTTAAAGAAGAAGCTAAAGATGCCTTCCACTGAACATCAACAGACAATAGAGATAGCTTCTCTAGATCAAGAAAAGGAGACATTCAGACAAGAATCATTGAATTACAAAGCTAAAGTGTTGCAGCTAGAAAAGGAGAAAGAGAATTGGTCACAAGGACAAGTAGTAACGTCAGAGATGAATGTTATTGTACCCTCCAATACAGAGGCTAGATCAAGTACTCAAGGATTGGATCAGGATATGTCCCAAGTAAGTATAAAGACAGGAGAGATCAAGATCCTTAAGGAGGTAAAAGAAAAGTTGCATCAAGAGATGAAAATGAAGAATGAAAAGATGGCCCAAGTACAATAAGAAAATCAAGAGTTGCAGGAAAGAGTGGGAAAATTGAAAACAAGGTTGAAGGGTAAAGGACTTTTGCAAGGAGCTAAACATGTAATCTAGGATGTCGTTGCTATTGAAGCTGCTAATTTCAGGGTTTATATGAATTTTATGAATGAAAAAGAGAACATGGCTATCACTGCCCGAGGAAAATGTATTGTTGTTAATGAGACACTACCAAAAAAATCCCTCGAAATGGGCCCATAACACTATTAATTTGTTGAATTATGTGCCCACTGCCAATCTTCAGACTATTGGGGTAAAGGACAGAACTGTGTTGATCATCTGGGCTAGGAGGATCATCGCCAATCACAACTTTCTCAAATCGGTTCAAAACAAAGTTGTGCAAATGGAACAGAGTATACATGCATTTAAAGATACATTTGAACAATTGTTCATCAAGGGCCTCCCACCATTTTGGGATGGTAAAGGGAAATTATACAATCAAGAGGAATACAATTCTCTCCTCACTCAGTGCAAAATTGATCATTCAAAATTTGAAGACCTGGAAGAGAACTTGAAGGGGCCCAATTTGGTGAAATATTTGGCTACAGACTTTGATATTTTGAATCAGTTCAAGACAGTGAAGACCAAGTTGCCAACTATGTCTTACACTACTTGCATTGACCTAGAGATTTTGTTAAAGGAGATGATGGATTATGACATTCCTCTTGACGCATAGTGGAAGGAGATCGTACGGTTAGGCAAGATGAAATGCAGTTTTCCAAGGACTAGTAAGTAACCTCCAGGTGTCACCAAATGGGCACTTTCAACAGGGAATCACAGCAAGACAGATGGCACAGAGGAAGCCGAGAAGTCAAAGAGATCCATCCATAGTTTACGAAACGTTTTTGTTTAATCATTGTAAATCGGGTCGTATGCCGAGATTGTCGGTCGAAATTATTATAGTCAATTTTAGAAGCTGAAACATTTCGGTTTCAACCATTGTAATCGAATTGTATAAGTAATAGAAGTTTTGAATGAATTAATGTTGGCAGAAGTGCAAGGGAACCCTTTTGGTTGTTTCAAACTCTATTGTAACTTTCTAAAGATGAATTGAATATATATGCAGAAGCTTTTGAAGTCTCTATGAAAATATTCTAATGGTGGTGATATGAGCTTTGTCTTCTCTCATCGTATGTATTTCTTGTGCTCCTTATTTCCATTTCCATTGTATTCTATTTAAATCAGATAGTTAAAGGCCCAGAATTTGTCTTATGATTCTCTTGGCTAAAGCAATTTAAACTATGTAATTTTCTTCTTAACGAATTCAGAATTCATTTCAGTAATGTTGTGATGCAGTTATTTGTTTTCTCTATCTTCCTACACTCTACTTAAATTCAAATATAACTCAGATTCATCGCCTCATTTAGCCTTTATCCTATGGAGAGTCCTACATGATGATCATTGTTTTCATTCACTTTCATAATTTTGACTCCATAGCCCTGAGTGTTCCTCCCCTTCATTGCCAACAACTTTATCAAAAACCCCCAAAACAAACCAAATCTAGCCATTGATTTCCAAAGAAATATCAAGTGACACAAGAGATCCCTCTCTAAGTTGAGAAGGCTAGTGCCTCAACTCTAAATCTAGTTGAAACAGTTACCTCTGTCGTTTGTCTATCAGCCGGACAAAATTTACAAAGTGCTAACACCGTCCAAGTAACATTTTTATCTTTAATGTGTTTCACTTGCACAAGTTGATCCCACCACATGGATTCCTTTCCTTTGAGTTGGTAGGTGACAATTATTCCCTCTGCATGAGAAGAATAATTATGCAATTGAAAATACATTTTCATGCCCAACAACCAAGTCTCTGTATCTTCATCCTTGTTTTGTTCACCATCAAATGTAGGAGATTTGATTTTGTTCATTTATTCTCGTAGCTCATCCACCCCAAACCTCTTATGCTTCCTAACAGGGATGGACTTGAGATATTATGTCCTCTCTTATTGAAATTCTTTGGGGAGTGATGGTGATGTTTGCTACCACTTCTTGATCTTCCATTCTTCTCAGGAGACCTGCGACTTCCTGATTTTCTTGATCCACTCTCCTTATTCAATTTATTTTCTATTCTTTCCAGGCTCTGCATCAACTTCAAGTTGAAGTATTCATGTTGCTCCCTTTATTTATTAAGCCTTTCATTATTAGCCTGGTGAATTTGGACGTCCTTTTGCAAATTTTTTATGAGCTTCATCATGCTCACTTCTTTATTTTTCTCTTCTCCATGTCCATTGGAGTTCGTTCCTTCAACTCCCAAGTGGACATCCATTTCTCTAACTTCATTCTTCGAACTGTAAGCATCCTGTGCCTCCTCCATTTAACTCTGCAAAATGTGCAGTCAACCGAAATTTTGTCAGGCTATCAGATTTTAATAATTTACTAGAATAAACCAATCTGATTCAACTAAAACACAATCTTAGATTCCATTTCCAGTGGAAATTGGTCGGTCCATAACTCCTCGGGCTCCTATCTCTAAGCCCATCTATGTTCTGCAAGAATTTTCGGGCGCTAGCCCCTTTTCTTCAGCCCTTGGTTCGCATGTGACCATGGATGTGACCTAGTGCTAATGGTTTGGGTGCTTATCCAAAGTCTTGAAACATCGGGCCCCCAAGATTCAAAGGTTTCCCTTTTTCTGTACTTCACAACATTACATAAAAATGAACTGACAAACAGATGAAGAACAACGAATCTACAGTCCACATTCCTTGCTCAGATCTATGGCGGATCAGAGCTTCGAGGACTCCAGCTTCGGCGGCCCCCAAAATAATTCCCCTACAACTCTCTCGAAGTGCCGAATTGGCGAACTCGTGAAGTAGGGTGGATCAATGGTCCACAACTTCCCAGCATCCAACAACTGATACCCACTATGGAACTCCAGACTTCAGAGCTATGGGACTTTGGAGCATTCAGGGCTTTGAGACTTCGGAGGATTTCACATATGCACATCCCAAAACTCCCGAACCACAAATCTCAAAACACTTCCAAGTCACCCATGGTGACTTCATTACGTCACGTCACCTTGGCGTTACGAAACTTCCAGGATTTTCTCCTCCCCTTCCATCATGTATCATTTCTTCTGGAATGTCGAGTCTTCGAGCTTCACGATTTGGTGTCATGCGTCCACTGTGACCATCAATGGCCCCATCATCCATGCTCAAGAGGAGGGACACATGGTGAAATATTAGAAGTGGGCACGTGGCCCAATCAAATGGGTGACACGTGTCATGTTCTACTGGGCATTTCAATCATCTAAAGGTTATTAACTCACTGACACGTGGCACACATCCCATGTGCCCATGTCATTTCAAGTGACGTCAATAAGCCATGTCACTTTGGAACTTTGGGCATCGGTGATTTTTAAACTTGTACCCCTCAATTCTCCCGAACGTCGAACTCTCGAATCAATCTAATCCATCCTTGATCAAATCCAACGATGAACACTTCCCCCTTGGATCTATGGTGTAGATTCTCTTTGGGACTTCGAAACTTCCGTCTTTAGCCCCTCTTGCTCTTATAACCCATAACTTTCGCCGAAGTCACGAAGTATGAATGTCTTGGAGGTTGACCTTCATGCACGTTTCTCTAGATCCAACGGTTGCGAAGGATCCTCCTTCTCCCGAACAAATCCTATGGCCCAATTACCATGATGTTGTGGTTTCTTTCTCTATGGCCATTTCTTAAACCATTATACCTCTTGTAATTCCGAACACAGTACAAGTTTTCTATGAATGCCCTTATAGAATTCTGCACATAAAAATTCTATGGACTTTTACTCTAAATTCCTCATTCATGGCCCATCCAGGTTCCGTGTCGAAACCAGAGGTTTTGAACTTGAATTTTGTCCATTTCGACAACAATTATTTTCTGAAACTTTTGCTTCAAATTCCACTAACATGGCCCATCTAGGCTCAGTGTTGAAACCTTTTCTCTGATACCAATTTGTAACGTCCTTGACCATCAATCTCTGTCGGGTAATGCTACCCAATCAACTCTATCMTTTCTTSTATCTCATCCCAACCACCAACAGGCCAGACAACGCCACTTCTTGGACATTTCTCTTAGCTMTGATACCAATTTGTATTTATATGCATATCTATCTATTGAAATTTAATAACTATAACATTCTGTTCATGCCACTATTCATGCGTAAATAACATTAAATCATACATAAAATATATGCATACTGACAACATATTCTAATGATACACAAATTAATGCGGAATTAACAGTAAGCCTACATATATAGCATTTATGATATATCCAAGCATTACTCATCAATTATAATACATGTACAATTACACAACATACAATCAACAAAGATTTGGTACTTATCTTTTAATAGATGACCACGAAATATGTGCAGAACTTCCACGAACCTCCCAGACTTAGACCATGCTAATCATCACTCTCAGCAGTGGGTCACCCCTGAGCTGAGACTAAAATCCATCAGGCAAGGGATTCCTAGGCTTGGAAAGGACAACATGAAATTCACACAAATCAACCGGAAGGATTATCTCCTAGGAAATTCACACATTACAACCTACAACCTTTCATTCCCCACATGCATGTCCCACCCCAGGAAGTGTGCCCCTTCTCTTCTCAACAGTCCTTCAGCTGCCCCACTTCCCTTCCAGGACTTCAACAATAGGTTGGACATGAATTCTCCGAGCATTGTAGCCACAGTTGGGCTCCCTTTGGGGAATCACTTCCCCAACAACCTCTCTCACCTAGAGAGAGTTTCTTAGAGACTTGGCAACTTGCTTCTTCAATCCACGGTCCTGACAACCCACCTCTTCAAACCACATTCCTAACAACCTACTTCTTCAATCCATCTCCTAAGTCAATTCAAGTAAGGGTGATGGAAACAACAAATCTTGGTATAGAAGAAATGGTGGAAACAAGCCACACTCAGGTAAGGAACTGCGTGGGATGTAACAGCCAATATTTAAGACACTGCATGGGCCCAGGAAATGTAGGGGGCATCGAGCTTCATAGGAGATACACAGGATAACTCAAATACAACTGTAGGTTCCCAAGGTGTGTGCTTGTTCATAGGTCAATGATGGAGAAAATGGTTCAATGCGTGAATCCGTGGTTAAATCAGGAAGGATGGCAGATTTCCAAAGAATCATGAAGGTCGCGAGAATGGTGAGGGAACCCGAGAACAGTGAGGGAACGTGAGACTTGCAAAGCCACGAAATAATGAAAAACCAAACCCCAATGAGATGGATTTCCTGGATATAAACTACATGTGCCCAAGTTGACACATGTCTTCCTGAAGATGCATGAGCTCCACTTAGCACTCGTTCCTTTTCCCAAGAACTTAGGACAACACAACTTATGTCAACAATATCCTTTTGGAAATAATAATATAATGTAATATTATCCCCTTAGATGTAAGCCCTCTGGCTTAGTCCCTTCCCTTACCCTACCTAGTGGATTTTATTCCCCCATAACTCTTTCTTCGTGGTCGGCCTACATGCAATGGTGTAATTTTATTAATGATGTTTGTATTTACATATAAAAAAATCAATCTCATTCGCCTTAATCATCTAGGCTCTCCAGCCTAATAACATATAAGTATTCCAAATTATAAACACTTGGCTCACCATCCTATAAACACAATTGGAATTCAACAGGGGCTCAACCTTGGGGTGTTACAATTATGTAGTGGGATAAACTAAAGAAATTTGAACACATTAATAAGAGAAGGATCACTTAGAAGCAGTTCAAGTGGTATTTTCAGAAGGAGTATCTTTTAGAGAATTTCTATGACAAGAAAATGCAAGAGTTCCTTGAACTCAGGTTAGAAAGAATGACCATGGAAGAATATGAAAATAAGTTCTTGGGATTGTTGAAGTATGCAGGGTTTATAAAGGATGAGAAGGTAAAGATATATATGTTCTTGAGTGGACTGCAATCATTTTATAAAGAAAATATTCAATATGATGAGTCCAAAACTTTGACAGAGACAAGCAAGAAGGATAAGTACTTGTATGAACAAGGAAATGGTAGAGAATCCTTACAAAAATATTTGAGGGATAAGAATAAATATAAATATGATCAAAGAAGGAAGGGATTCAAACATCCTTTCAACCTAAACAATCCTAATAAAAATCAGCAAGATCAATTTGCAATAGATGAGTCCAAGAGAGAAGATTCATTGGGAAAAAGGGGAATACCACCAATCCAATGTTGGGGATGCAAAGAATACCACTTGTACAAGTATTTCCCTCACATAGGAGATAAAGAAAATACCATGCACAACATCCAAGAGGATACAACAGTATAAGACATGGGAAGAATATATGCAGCCTTGGAAGATCAAGAAGCAGAATACCAATCGAATATGATTGAAGTGCAAGGTAAGATCATTAATCATCATGTTGTTATTTTAATTGATTCAGGATAAATCCATTGCTACATTGATCCTAAAATAGTGGATATATTACATTAGGAGAAATTTGAGATTGAAAAATTAAGTTTGGTTCAACTAGCCACTCGAACCAAAAGAAGGATCAATGAAACAGTTAAAGGTTGTCTAATAATTTTGAATGGAGTGTGTACTAATGTTGATATGAATATCATTTTATCAGGATCTTATGATATCCTAGTTGTAATGGATTGGTTGAACCAACATCATGTTGTCCTACACTGCCATAACAAGACATTTACATGTCTTGATGAAGAACAAATTCTAATACCCATTTCTATAAACAAAACACTGTAAAAGGAATTCTAAGACCCATTTCTATAAGGGAGATTTCATCATTACAACTAAAGATATGTTTTGGGAAAGGATGTCAATTCTATGCAACTCATGTGGAGGTGCTAGAAAGGACTAAACGGCCAAGCCTTGAATATTATTCATTATTGCAAGAGTTTGAATATGTATTCCAAGAAATACCAGGATTTCCACCTAAGAGGGAGATATATTTCTCTAATGATTTAGTACTAGGAGCTTCCCCAGTATAAAAACTCTTTACAAAATGACTATACCAAAATTAAAAGAATTACAAATGCAGGAAGAATTGTTAACGAAAGGGTACATATGCCCAGATGTCTCACCTTTGGGAGTGCTAGTATTTTTTTTCAAAAAGAAGGATGAAACATTAAGAAAATGTGTTGACTTTATACAAATAAATAAAGCGACTGTGAAGAAAAAATATCGTCTACCCTGAATTGATGACCTCTTTGATCAGCTAAGAGGGGAAAATATATTTTCAAATATAAACTTGAGATTATAATACCATCAAGTAATAATCAAGGAAGAAGACATTAGCAAGAAAACCTTTAGAAGCAGGTATGGACATTATGAATTTGTAGTGGTGTCATATGGACTGATCAATGCACCAACTGTCTTTATGTGTGTAATGAATGACATATTCATAAATTATCTCGATAAGTTTGCCATTATGTTTTTGAATGACATACTTATCTATTATACATCAGAGGAAGAGCATGAACATCATTTGAGGTTGGTGTTGCAAGTGCTAATGGAATATAAGTTTTATTCCAAGCTAAGAAAATGTTTTTTTTTACCAAGAACAAATCCATTATTTAGGGAACATGATTTCAGAAGGAGGCATAACAGTGGATCCAAAGAAGAACATATACATTAGAGGATGGCCAACACCAAGAAATGTTTCAGAAGTCAAATATTTTATGGGATTAGATGAATACTACAAGATATTTATAAAAGGATTCTCTAATATTGTTCATCCCATCACTTCTTTGGAAAAGAATGGAATTAAATTTGAATGGACAAAAAAGTCTGAAGAAAACTTTAATTTGTTAAAAGAATTACTTACCAGTACACATATTTTAAACATTGTTGATCCAAATGAGAATTTTGTGGTATGTACAGATGCATGCAAAGAAGGACTCGGTGGAGTCCTCATTCAAAATGAACATGTAATTAGTTATGGTCCAGAAAAATAAAAGAACATGAGAGGAATTATGCCACAGATGATTTGGAGCTTGTTACGATAATTCATTTATTGAATATGTGGAGGCATTATCTCATGGGAAAGAGATTCGAATTAAGAACATACCATAGTGGTTTGAAATATCTTTTTGAATAACCAACTTTGAATTTCAGGAAGATAAGATGGCTGGATTTTTTAAGGGAGTATGAATTCTACATCAAGCATATCAAAGGAAAAGAAAATTAAGTTGTTGATGCACTCAGGAGAAGATTCCATCTCATGCATGCTATAGCCATTAGTACGCATCAACCAAATTTGAAGAACAAAATTTTAGATGTTGTTGTTATAGACCAACATTACCTACATGTAAAAGAAAGTTTACGGCAGGAAAATGCATAACATATATTAAAGAATACGAGATTAAGGAAGATGGATTGCTTATGCATAAGAATGGAATTTTTGTTCATAGTTCCAGAGAACTTAGGAATTTGGTATTAAAGGAAATGCATAATGTTCCATATGTAAGACATCTCGGTTACCAAAAAACAATTGCAACAATAATAAGTCAATTCTTTTGTCTTAGAATGAAGAAGGATGCCGTTGATTACATTTCCAGATGTATGGAATGGTAGAGAGTGAAAGATGAGCATAGACACCCAACAGGTTTGCTACAACCATTTTCTATTCCAAAGAATAAATGGGAAGTGGTAATCATTTATTTTATAACCAAGCTTCCCAGGACAATCATGAAACATGACTCAATAATGGTAGTGGTTGATAAATTGTTTTTTTCCTGTAAAGATGACTCATACAACAACTAATATTACAGAAACTTACATGAGGGAAATTTATAGCTTGCATGGGACACCTAAGCAAATTATCTCATACAAAGATACTAAGTTTACTTCAAATTTATGGAGAAGATTATTTAAAGGATTTGGTACAAATATGAACTTTAGCACAACATATCATCCGCAACCAAATGGGAAGATAGAGAGATTCAACCAAGTGATTGAAGACATGTTGAGAATGTATGTGACATATAATCCATCTAAGTGGGAAGATTACTAGCATTTGGTTGAGTTTGCCTATAATAATGGGTATCAAGCTTCACTGAAGATGATCCCATTTGAATATTTATATGGAAGAAAATGCAATACTCCAGTGAGTTAGGACAACCCAACATACATAGTAGTACTTGGACCAGAATTTCTCGAGGATATGGAAGAACAAATGGTTAAAATTAAGCAGAATTTGAAGGCAACACAAGATAGACAAAAGAGTTAAATAGATAAGAGCAAGATATCTAAAGAATTTAAAGTGGGAGAGCATGTTCTTTTGAAAGTGAAACCCAAGAAGAGCTCATTGAAATTGGGAAATTGTACAAATCTAGTAGCTAGATTTTGTGGTCCATTTGAGATATTGGACATAATAGAGTCAGTTTCATACATGATTTCATTATGTTCTTCCATGAATGTGCATAATGTATTTCATGTCTCTTTACTGAAAAAGGTATGTACATGACCCTAACCACGTTATTGATTGGAATTTTGTTCAGGTGGATCCATAAGGAGAATTTCAGGTCCAGTCGGTGCACATATTGGACAAACAATTCAAAATTCTGTAGAATTGAGTTATAGAATGGTAAAAGTTCAACGGACCTATTACGGTCCTGAAGTTGATAATTGGGAGATTGAAGATTCCATGCAGGCAGAGTACCCACAATTGTTTGAAGAATTTTGAAATTTTGAATTATGTTCTGTATATGCACCGAAGACAGTGCCAAAATAAGGGGAGGGGAATGTAATACCTTAGTTTTGAGTCCCCGAATTAATAATGTGTTTTTTTTTATTTGATGAAAGCCCATAGTGTTTTAACAGTTAAAAAGGGGTTGGAGTGCCTAAGATATGTAATACCTTAAACATTGCAAAAAATAAATTACATCACTCGTTGTAAGAAGGACACATAAATGAGTTATAGGGAGCTATGATTCCACGAGAGAGTAGGCTAAAGGGGATAAGTCTTTTATTATTATTTTATTTACCATCTTGGTTTTAATTGAGAAAAGTGGTTACATGAGCTTCTTGGGGGGAAGGCCATGTGGTTCTTGATTCCATATAATTGTATAAACCTCTCTTGTGGGTTTTTTGAGGGTTCTTTTCCAATTTTCAATCTATTATTTGATTCATTCGTTTTGGTTCTTGGTGGTCGGGACGTGGGAACAAACTGTTGAAGAAAGAAGAAAGAAGCAATTGTTTTGTTGGCTATAGTAATTGTTGGTGTACTCCATCCATGAAATGGTGCCTATATGTCGGAGATGCATTGGCATGTGCTAAAATTTGTTCAAAGATGTGAGTCCTAAGAGTCCCAACATGGATATTCTGGACCAGATGCATTGATCTCTGAAAATAAGTGGACAACCCGAGGGAGTACATGACAGTAAAGGGGGTTTATTGTCTTTGGGTTGTGCAGGCTGGAGAGAAGAGAGTTAGTGTACTTTGGATTTTTTTGTGTTGAGAAAAGTGCAAGAGCTCGAGTGTTGAATGGATTGGGAAGATGAGTGTCACTTTGGAATCCATCCTTGTGGATTCATAGCCCTATCTCGAGGGAGACTTGTTGTTGAGAGTTGAAACAATTGTGTCTAAGGTTGGGTGGAATGTCCTTGGTTTGCAATGAGTTAGTGATTGGTTTTGTCTAATATAAGTGTTGTCTATCATGGTTTCCTTTGTTTGCATATTTATTTCCATTATGTATTGATTATTATCTTAGAGATATGAATCTTTAATGTGCCTGTTCACTAGTTATGGTTGTGCCTGACATATTGTGCATGTCTTTTATGTTGTAACATGAATCTTGATTATTGCATGTACTATTATTTAATTTATTTCACGTCTCTCTATTATTTAAATGCTATTAAATATTGAACTCGGTTATTGAGGTAATACTTGTAGTAGCACAACCCGTGATCCAACCTATTAGTGGATGGGCACGTTACAGGGTGGATTTAGAGTGCTCTTGGAGAGCGTTTTGGAGTAGTGTGACCGAATCTTGGTGACCCAGTACGTCACAAACCCCTTGGGGAGATAACCATCATCCATATCCAATATAAATATGTATACCAAACCACCATAATGAAATAACATGCTCCACGTCCATCAAAAGTGAAACTAAGGGGAAAGCACATCTGAAATGACCACCAAGTAACAGGCACAATCAAAATCTAACCAAGGAGAAGCAAGACTTCCCAAATAAAAAAATTCCATCTAAGAATCAAATGCAATGAAGAGAAGCGGCTTTATGAAGATGTATCCCCAAGTCAATTCAATGCTCCAAGAGTACTAACAACAAATCGTCATCAATAAAATGAATATCACAAAATAAGACTTCATCCAATATATAAATTCCAACACCAAAATTTTGTTGTTTATTTTCGAATAAGGTAGTAACCATTCAACCTCATACAATATATAAGTTCTAACACCAAATTTTTGTTGTTTTTTAAGGTCATAACCATTCAAATTTTTGTTGTTTTTTAAGGTCATAACCATTCAACTTCATACAATATATAAGTTTTAACACCAAATTTTTGTTGTTTTTTTCCACCAAGGTCGTAACCATTCAACCTCATACAATATATAAGTTCTAACACCAATTTTTTGTTGTTTTTCTTCCAATAAGGTCACAACCATTCTATATCCATTGTTTTCCCGTCACCAAGCTAATAAAAAAGAAGAAACTCTGCACCGAAACGAATCGGATTATAACGAACAATTAAGCAAAGATTAAATTCTTTCGATCTGAATTTCCAATTTGATAGTAACAGAAAGTTAACACTTGAAAAACTACACAATCCATTGTGCGCAAGTGAGACGAACAAAATGTGAGATTTTATTAATTATGTTCCTCATCAAATACTACATCATGGATCTGTCCGCTGTCCCTGGGCATGTTTGTTTGTGTCTCTTTCCTCCAATTCCTCTCCAAAATATCACAATAGCAAGCTAGGCGACTGTGCGCTTGATTTCTCTAAATAATTGAATTCCTGAATCCAATCTGCGTGGTCTGTGTTATATTAGAGTTCTTCCATATCATTGACCATTGTGAAATTGTTAACGTGCTGCATATTATGGCTTCGATCACAATACATATCTTCAAACTCAATGGTCTCTGCGGCCAATAAATCTGGTCCCGTGTAGAACTCTTCTAATCAAAATTTTGTAAATAAACATTCGGGTGGAAACGAGAGATGATGGCTCGCATAAATCCATTAAACTCTGGCCTAAAGTAGCTGCAAAATTATCACAATGTGAGGATTGTCGGTCCGTTAAACCTGACATAGAACGAGCAGTCTTTGTAACTTCTGTTACAACATGATTAAAACCTGCCATCGCAAAGAAAATGCGCTCTGATTCATCGTGTCTCTAATCGAATCTTCCGCAAGTAGGTCGCACCATCCAAACTTGGAGGAATTCGTAGTTTCTTGAACATCAGACAATTTGAAGGAAACTTCGACTATGTTGGGAATATGAATTACAAGTCATGATCTTCACGCTTATGCCTACTCTGTCATGTAAAGGAGAGACATTACACAGTCACACACGACAAGCAGGAGTGTTAGTAGAGTCAGTCGTATTTTTTTCTCGTCTCAATTGTTTGAGTCAGTTAGCTTCTACAGGAAGTCTTTGTTTTCGTCTATATATGTCTGAGTGTGTAGTGCTGAGAGATAGAATGTAATAGTCTATAGTTAGAAGCAACAACAACTGTGAAGGTAGTTGGAGAATCCTAATAGCACAAGCTCAGTGTTTTCTGAAAGTCTGCAAAAGTTGTTGGAGTAGAAGCTCTAACCACGCACAAGTTTATAATATACTAAGTTTTGTGTGGTGATGTATTTCTGAGTTCTGGTGTATCTTCTCTTTGTTTCTACATAAGCTTAAGTAAGTTTACAAGATTGTTGAATCTGCATTACATGTGAGTTTATGTGTTGAAAGTAACACAAGGTCAAGAAATTGTTTTATTAAGTATTATCATCATAACACACAATATATTGAGCACTATGTGAACTGTGCAATAATCCTAAGAGGTCAGCGATGAAGAATTTAACTGCACAGTCTTTGTTATTTCATTGCGCAGAGTTTGTCTGCGCGCTATTGATCCAATATCTGGTATCAGAGCATGTTTTAGTAGAGCAGGTTTATCAGAGTAGGTTTTGAGAGAAGTTTCAAAGAGCACTAACTCTGTTGTAAGGTGAATTCATGGCTTCCACTTCAAATCTGCAACCTCCCACTTTTACAGGTAAATATTATGAGTTATGGTCATTGACCATGAAGGAATTATTTCGGGATCAAGATGAATGGGAGATAGTCGAAAATGGCTATGTGAAACTAGCAGATTAGGCAACATACAATTCCCTCACACAAGCTAAGAAGGATGCTTTGAAAGATCAAAGGAAGAAGGATGGAAAGCCTATGTTTTACATACATCAAGCCATGCATGAGAGAATACTCCCAAGAGTTGCATCAACAAAGCAAGCCAAGGAGGCATGAGACATATTAAAAACTTCTTATAAAGGTATGGATAAATTCAAGACTTCAAAATTACAAATTCTTAGAAGAGATTTTGAAACGTTGTCAATAAAAGACTCTAGATTCATTTTACACCCATGTTATTGTTGGTTTTTCTTCATATGAGATATGATGAATATATTATTACAATGATGAGTGTTCCATATATAGGGAACATATGGTGACCATTCATGAGAGGATGCGTTCCTTGAATAATCAATAACTATTTATTATTATCATTTCCTTATTATATATGATATTTAATAATCAATAATTATATTATTAATTATTATTCTAAGAGAATGTATTCCCGATGTTGTTTAAATATCAACAATCCCTCTCAATGAGGGAGACATTCTACATCATGCCAAGCTTGTCTTTGAAGCATACAAAATTCACCCTAGACTCATGACACTTGTCTATTAGTCTTGGGAGATGTCTCTCTCCCACCTGAACCGAGGAGAAACTCCTTATGCGGCTCTCCCTCTGAGCCAATTATCTCTCTCTAAGATTAGGCTCACTCATTGAATCTCTCTGAGGCATCATGCAAGAGGGATTGCTTCTTTAATATCTGGAAGACCTATTTACCTCTTCATATTTACCTCGGCCCTCCTGCAAGGGAGGCAAGCCCAGTCCTT